>JARYGA010034978.1:0-35794 GCA_030545235.1 Helianthus tuberosus | reverse complement strand
GGGCTCAACGTCTCTCTCTCAACAAATTCGTCCGAGTCTTGAGGAGAAGAAGTCCTCTTGACCGTTAGCAAGTCTCAGCCCTTAACCTGCACGTGGTTAATTCAATAAGCCTCAGGATATCGCCCAAGATGTTAGCAATATCCTCTTCCAGCATCCTGATCACAAACAAACAAACAAAGGCAGGATATTGGTCAGGATACGTATGTTAAGAAAATGACCCCTAACAATTGTCTCCAAATATATCGGTTGGGATACCAATCCAACGGATATATTTCAAAAATCTTATCCCACAACTCAAAGCATTTAAAATGAAGCGACGGTCAAGATCACATCATAACTTCCAACGCGTTTTTTACTCCATGGAGATCCACGATGCCCCTATATCTTCTCTTTTCTTGTTTGAAAAGCAGATATCTTCAACAGACCCTTCAGGTAATTCTCCATTTCTGATTTTCCTCCTGTCAATTTACTTCATCTTTCTAGCAATGGCCGCCGAGACCTTCACCCAGCAGAATCTTCTTAAAAATCCCGAGAAGGAGATCTGCGCTTTTGACAACGCAGACATTGCAGCTTTAAGAGCCTCCGGCGCTTTCCCCGACAGCACAGTCTTTAGGCCATTCGACCGGTCAATCCGATCGGACGTTTCTTCTACCGAATGGATCTGTTTTCCAGCATATCCTTTTTCACTAGGTCTTCGATACCCTTTTCCTGAATTCATGATGCAATTCTTTCGTATTACTGGCATCTCTTTTGCTCAAACCATGCCCATGGTTTGGAGAGTACTAATTGTACTCAACCAAATCAAAAACCTCCATTGCTCTGACCTCTGCATCGAGGATTTACCTATTGCTTATCGCCTCCGATCCCACGGCTCTAGCCGGTTCTTGCTTTTTTCAACCTCTAGCAAACCCCTGATTCTCAAAGCCACCAAAAACGAAGACGGATGGCAACGCAAATTCTTCTTTGTCAAACGAGATTCCATTGCTGAGGGTGCCAACCTTCCGGTGGAGTGGTTAACCACCGGTAGGATCATAAATATCCTCATAGACGATTTAATTGTTATCCTCTATTAATATTCTTCTTTTTGATCTTTATGCAGTGAACTTCAAGGAAGTTGCTCCTCCTACCGCTGAGTCAGAAGAGAGAATCAATACCGTTTACCGGTTACCTGCAATAGACAGGACTTTCACCACACACGTTCCGAGTTCAAGTCAGTACTCATCATCCGAGATGTCTGGTAAGAATTCCTTTCAAAACAATTAGTCAAAACAATATAATGATAAAGAGTAGAACTTTTCCCTTTACGCAGCACCAGCTAAGATCCCTGAAGTCTTCGATCTTGACGAACTGGATAGCTATTCTGACCAGATCCAAGTCAAGAAAGAACATGGCTCTAAGACCACTGCTACATCCAAACCCAGCAGCTCCAAAGCCATCATCATTCCTAAACCTTCACCGGCTACCAAGCCCCGGAGTTCAAGCTCCCGCAAAAGGAAAGAACCTGATTCCCCCGTCATTTCTGACACCTTTCCTTATGAAAAGCACGGGTTCATTGAAGCCAGTGGTTTTATGACTTCTTTTCTTAACCAGGTTAGTGTCTTCATATCATATCCTGCAATTTAAACTATTTTCAAAGATTTAATAATATTAATCCCTGTCCTCTTACCTTTGTAGGGTCTTGAGCGTTTGGTTCATTTATATCAAGAATCCTGCAAGCTCAACAAAACACTTGAATCAAAGCTAAAGGAAGCAGAAATCACAATCTCTGACCAAGGCATGATTGCGGCCGCCAAGTCTCGTCATTACGAGGAGAAATACAAAGCTATGACCCAAGAACACCAAGTTGCTCTCAACAAAGCTACTCTTCAAGCCCAGGCCGATCTGGAAGCTGCCCATACGCAGTACGAGCAGGATATGGTCAGTTACCGAGAAAGCCTCAAAAGTTCCGTCGTCATTTCTCTTCTCCAGGCTAGGTTGAAGATGGCTCATGAAGCCAAAACATTAGGCTTCGAATGCCCTTCTTGGGACGTTGGTGCTTGGGAGACCAAGCTGAAGAATCTTGGCGGTACTTCTTCCAAATCAACTGTCGATGAACCTTCTAAAGCAGTTGAAAAGGCAACCAATGCTGAAAAGGATGCTGAGGCGGATCCCAAGATGGATGTTGCTGAAACCGCTATGGACCAAGAAGGCACTACCCCCTAGAGCTTATTTTCATTCGAACAATTTTATATCTTTATGAACAATTCTCATCTCTGTCTCTAAACAATTTGATAACCGAAGGCGGATGGGTCCTGGGTTTCAGGATGAAACCTTCGGTTATCAACCAGTATTGATTGCTTTAAGAATAATTTCATCTTTTGACTTGTTTTCTGTTACTTTGCATTACTTATTGTAAGTCTTATCTTTGTAAAGATTTTGTATTGTTATCTTAGAAAATATCCTGATCAGTATACTCAGAAACATACTGCAAAAGCCTTTTATTAAATAGAAATTCCAAACGTTCCTTCAAGTTTGTAAAAATTTCTTTAGAAAGTAAAAAATAGTTTATCTTTTCAAAACCAAGTCTTGATATTTAAATGATCAAAGTTCCAAACTAATACTGGTTTCAAACACCCTAATCACATATCCTTAAAAGGACTTCGAGGATACATATCAGGATACTCAACATAATGTCACTAAAAACTTAAATGAGGCTTACAAAGGGAAGATCATACCGGACATAGGATATAAACCTATTACCGAACTTCAATCCCTTTGCAACTCTTCCAATGAAGATGTCCCCAGTGCAAGGTACTTAGTGCATTAGTCGCAAACTTCATTCTTTTAGCTTTACACCACCATCTTGGCAGGGATGTCCCCTGTGTACAATGTCTTCAAGCATCTTAGAAATCTAATTAATGTCAGTTTCCATGGCATAAGCAATTTTTCACGTCCCGAGGGTATAACCCAAGGATGTACTGGAGATAAATCCTTTGTATCCGGGGGAAAATCCCAATTTTTCATGCGCTACAGGCGGGAGTGTATAAACTCCAAGACTTAGAAAGGTGAAAACCTTTAAACCTTAGAGAGTATGAAAATACCCTTTCGTGAGAGAGGGTGATCAATCCTCATATACCGTTAGGATTCAGGATATAGCCAATAGTGACGAAATTGTCAGCCACTTTTACATGGACTGGTCCCGCCACCTTGAACTATCCCTGAATAACTTGCGCTCCAGGCGGGGTGTTTAAACCCAATTCGGAAGAAAGGTGAATACCTTTAAACCTGTGAAGGGATCAGTATCCCTTAAACGTGAGAGAGGGGGCCAATCCTCTAATCTTCTGAGTTATCCTGAGTGCATATCCTGGAGCTATATCCTGAAACATATCTTGCAAAACAAATGTAAACTAAGGCGGGTGTTAGCTTGGCTAACACCCCTCCGATGCTTAAGTCAGTATCAGGTTACAAAGAACAAATTAAACCAAACATATTTAAAAAAGATAGAATTCATACCATCCTGAGTTAGAAATTAAATTCTAACTTACTTGAAATAGAGCTTAAGGTGTATAACATTCCAAGATCTCGGTAGCATATCCCCCTCCATGTTCTTGAGTCTATATGCTCCTTTCCCTGCTTCGGATTCAACTTCATATGGTCCTTCCCATTTTGGGGCTAACTTGCCGTCGGCAGGATTAGTAGTATTCTGAAAAGCCTTTCTTAACACCCAATCTCCAATCTTAAATCTTCTGGTTCTAATATTCTTGTTATATGCCCTGGATATTCTCTGTTGATATGCTGCCATCCTTAGCCTTGCCGCATCTCTCTTTTCATCTATAGTGTCTAAATCCTGACCTAAGGCTTCGGGATTCTGCTCAGGATCACTTAAGATAGATCTTGCAGTAGGTATTGTCATCTCCGTTGGAATCACTGCTTCTGCTCCAAACACCAACGAAAATGGGGTTTGGCCTGTTGCATTCTTTACCGTTGTCCTATCAGCCCATAAAACAAAGGGTAATTCTTCTGCCCATCTTCCTTTTTTGGCTCCAAGCCTTTTCTTTAAGTTATTGACAATTATTTTGTTTGAGGATTCTGCTTGTCCATTTGCTTGAGGATGTACCGGAGTAGACGTAATCATTTTGATTCCCCAACTCTTGCAAAAGTCTGTAGTCCTCTTACTTATGAACTGAGAACCATTGTCGCAAATTATCTCGGCTGGTACTCCGAATCTGGTCAGGATATTTCTCTTGATGAAGGATACTACTTCTTGGTCTCTTACTTGAACGAATGCTTCTGCTTCAACCCACTTAGAGAAATAATCCGTCATTGCTAGCATAAAGACTTTTCCTCCCGGAGCTTTTGGTAGCTTTCCCACTATATCCATACCCCACTTCATAAATGGCCAAGGGGAAACAATAGGATATAATGGTTCAGCCGGTTGATGCAGTATGTTACTATGTCTTTGACATGAGTCACATCTTCAAGCATATTCTGCGGCATCTTTTCTCATTGTTGGCCAATAATATCCTGTTCTTAATACTTTTGAGAATAACGATCTGCCCCCAGCATGGTTACCACAATCCCCTTCATGTATATCCTGAAGTACTTCTTTGGCTTCAAGATCCTCCAAGCATCTCAAATACGGTCCTGCGAGAGATTTCTTGTATAAAATATTATTTATAATAGTGAACCGTGATACCTTCATCCTAAATGCCTTAGGATTTTCGTTTCCAGGGATGTGTCCTTCTTTGAGATATCTCATGATTGGAGCCGTCCAGGATTTAGGATCCTCCTCAGGATGTTCTGCTCCAGGATTCTGTATACTAGCTACTTCTTTATCCTGAGGATTCGTTGCAGGATATAAGACATGTAATATTGGTATTTGCATCCCTTCAGGTATCCTGATCGATGATCCCAAATTTGCTAGGGCATCCGCTTCAGCATTATCCTCCCTTGGTACCTGTTCAAGTATAAAAACATCGAAATATCCTGCTAATTTTTTGAGAATATCGAGATATTCGATTAATTTCTCACCCTTAACTGCATAAGATCCATTAAAATGGTTAGTAATTAACAAAGAGTCAACATACACTTGCAAATTTTTGATACTCATGCTCTTAGCCAACTCTAATCCTGCAATTAAAGCCTCATACTCTGCTTCATTATTAGTAGCAGGAAATTCACACCTAATAGCCTGGGGTAATATGTCCCCCTGTGGCGATTTTAGTAGTATTCCTAATCCTACTCCTCTTACATTAGATGCACCATCAGTATATAATATCCAGGATCCTGAGGATTCTCCTAGCTGTTGAACTTCTAGATCTACCTCATCCTGAATGTCACTACTAAAATCAGCCACAAAGTCAGCTAAAGCCTGAGATTTTATGGCACTTCTAGGTTCACATACTAAATCATAAGCACTCAACTTTACTGACCACTTGGCCATCCTGCCTGACATCTCTGGTTTCCTAAGCACATTTTTGACAGGATAATTTGTTTTAACATGTATCCTATGTGTCTCGAAATAATGCCTAAGTTTCGTTGATGCCATGACTAGAGCTAATATCAATTTTTCTAAATGAGAATACCTAGTTTCAGCATCTAACAAACTTTTACTAACATAATAAACATGATACTGCTGACCTTCATGGCCTTTTATAAGAACGGCACTTACAGCATTCCCTGACACAGCAAGGTACAGGGATAGTGGTTCACCATTTTCGGGCTTCATCAATAGAGGTGCGGTTGAAAGGTACCGTTTCAAATCCTGCAGGGCTGCTTCATGCTTTTCCCCCCATTCGAATCTTTTGTTCTTCTTTAGGATATCATAGAAGTCTTTGCATTTTTCTGAGGATCTTGAGATAAATCTGTTTAGAGCTGCTACCCGGCCTGTTAATCTTTGTACGTCCTTCATATTTGAGGGTGATTTTATGTCTAGGATAGCTTTGATCTGCTCTGGGCTTGCTTCTATCCCCCTTTTTGTCACCATATATCCAAGAAACTTTCCTGCCCCCACTCCGAAATGGCATTTAGCAGGATTTAGCTTCATGTTGTAGTGATCCAGGATATCAAATGCTCCCTTGATATCTTGGAGGTGATCCTCAGACTTTTTAGATTTCACCACCATATCATCGATATATACCTCCATGGTGTCCCCCAGTTTGTCTTTGAACATCATGTTCACCAATCTTTGGTATGTTGCACCTGCATTTTTTAAACCAAAAGGCATAGCTGTATAACAATAAATACCTGTTGGTGTCATGAAGGCGGTATCCTCCTGGTCAGAAGGCTCCATTTGGATCTGTTGAAATCCTGAGGATGCGTCCATGAAGGTCAGCATTTCATGCCCGGCAGTGGCATCTACCATTGCATCAATATGGGGAAGAGGAAATGGGTCTTTAGGACAAGCTTTGTTCAAGTCTGTGTAGTCTACACAAACTCTCCATTTCCCATTCTTCTTCTGTACTACAACCACGTTTGCTAGCCACCTTGGGAACTTAACCTCTCTGATCATTCTTGACTTTAATAATCTTTCAACTTCCTCCTGGATAATCGTGTTCCGCTCAGGAGCAAACTTCCTTCTTTTTTGTTGCACAGGCTTGAATGACTTATCAATTCCAAGCTTGTGAGTGATAATATCTTTGGATATGCCTGTCATATCCTCATGCTTCCATGCAAATGTTGACATCCTGCATTTTAAAAAGTTAATTAACTGCTCTTCAATATCCTGAGGGATATTGGTTCCCACGAGCACCGAAATATCGGGATTATCCTGGTCTAGGATAATTTTCTTCACATCCTGCTCCGGATCCTCCACGATATCCTGGGCCCGCGTCTTTAATTGCTATGCTGCACTAGGTTTGGTTGAGGATTTCATCGAGGATGAGTAGCACTCTTTCGCCTCCTGCTGATCACTATCAACTTTGACCACTCCCCAAGGGGTAGGTATCTTGATGCATTGGTGATATGTTGATGGCACGGCCTTCATATCGTGAATCCACGGTCTTCCCAATATGATGTTATAGCAGGATAGAGAATCCATCACACAGAAACGTTGTATCGAATTGACTCCTTCAACGTATACTGGCAACTTTATCTCTCCCACTGTGTTTCTTGCCTCTCCACTGAATCCAACAAGCACGGTAGATTTTGAAGTGATATCCATTGGAGATACATTCATTCTCTTCAGAGTTTCTAGTTGGATTATGTTGACGGAGCTGCCATTATCAACCAATATCCTGCGTACAAAATGGTTAGCCACATATAACGTTATTACCAGAGCATCATGGTGAGGATCCTGGACAGTATCCCTGTCATCTGCATCAAAAGTGATCACTTTGTCAGTCGTGAGGGTAGTCATCCTGACAGGTCTGTCTCCCCTTTCGGCCTTAGCTTCCTTTGCATGTCTCTTTGCTGCCGAATACGAGGTCCCACAGATGTCGGATCCTCCCGAAATGAAGTTGATTATCTTGGCATCCGCGGGAGGTGATGCTGCTCGTTCAGGATCCTTCTCAGTATCCTGACCCTTATTCTTCTTTTTTCCTAAGAGATCTTTCAGATATCCCTTGCTTAGAAGATAGCTTATTTCTTTCCTTAAAGCAATGCAATCCTCAGTCATATGTCCGAAATCTTCGTGGAAAGCACACCATTTCGACTTATCTTTCCAGTCAGCCTTTTGTTGATTCTTTCGAGGCCATCTAGCCTTGTCTCCTAGACCCTGCATAGCATACATCAATTCAGGAATATTAACAGAAAAGCAATATTCAGACAACTCAGGATACTCTTCAGGATCCTCATCTTCGACAGCATTCACTCTCTTGTTTTCATTTCTACCATATGGCTTAGGCCGATATGACTTAAATGAGGATTCTGACTTCCTATTAGTCGATTCATAAGTGTTGGATGAGTTCATCCTTTCTTGCATCTTCTTGTCATCTTCCAGACGGATATATCTCAAGGCCCTGTTACGAGCTTCATCGAGATTCCTGCAGGGATTCACTACAAGATCCTGATAAAACTGAGAATCCTTTTGTAATCCCATCTTAAAAGCTTGCATAGCTGTTGCAACATCAAGATGTGGGATATCCAAGGATTCTCGACTAAATTTGTTCACATAATCCCTCAAGGATTCCTGAGGCCCTTGAGTTATCCTGTAAAGATCACTGGTTAGTTTCTCAAAACTCCGACTACAAGAAAATTGACTGTTAAATAAATTAACCAAATGAGCAAATGAAGTAATTGAGTGAGGAGGAACGTTTAATAGCCATTTTAAGGCTGATCCTGTTAGAGTAGAACCACATCCCTTGCACAAGCACGCTTCCTTGAGCTCCGGAGGGATAGGGTTAATCTCCATTCTTTCCCTATGCTGGGCAATATGCTCCTCAGGATCCGTAGTCCCATCATAAAGCTTCATGTTGGGGGTTTGGAATCTCTTTGGGATCTCAGCATCACAGATAGGATACGCGAAACGAGATATCTTGTGGCTGTCTTGAGACACTTCCGGGATCGGTTGGACCACCCCAGGTACACTAGATATCATGTCTTTCAACTTCTGAAGTTCCCTGGTAAGTGCTGATGTTACACCTGTATCCTGCAAAGATCCACCACTGTTAGTAGCATGAGTATTGTTATTATTCGACACGTTACCCGTTGGAGGATTTTGCCCATATCCTGAAGCATATCCTGAGCTCCTCATGGTTGACATCCTAATCGAGGAGGGTATTTCAGGAGTATGATTCTGAGGAAGACTGGGCACGATATTCCCCCTATTATCCTCGGTATATACAGCTGAACTAAAGTTCAACGCTCTGGGGTGTAACGGAGTGACATTGTCCTCCGCAGATCTGCTCGAGCCAGCCTTCAGGAGTTGTATTTCCCTCATAAGCATTTGGTTTGTTTCCTGTTGCTGCCTCATTTGTTCCTGCACACTTCCAAATAAGGTTAAAATCTCATCATTAGAAGCTAAAACGGGAGCAGATCCCTGGACACTCCGAGTTGGGATAACATCTTGAGATTGTGTAGAGGCTGGCATCCTTGGAGGAGGTGGTGGAAGCACCGAACCGGTAGTAGCAGAAGTTATAGCAGACACAGTAGAGGAACTCATGTTTGATCTTGAGGCCATTATGGACAATGTGGCAAAAAGTTTTGAAAATAGAAAACCGATTAGCGATTTGACAAAAATTTTTAGTAAAGAGAGCACCACTTGCCCCACGGTGGGCGCCAAATTGTTTTGGTCAAAAATTACCGAAGTAATTAAGTGATCAAATTAGTTTGGTGAGGTAGTGTGCTAGAAAGTGTGTTGGAAATATACTTGTTAAGTTATTTGGAAAAACAGTACTCAGGAAACGGCTCAGGATATTGAGCTGTATCTATGATCAAACAATGAGCGAATAATGAGCAAAAAGTAAAGGAAATGACACGAGATGTACGAGGAAAGCCCTTGATCAATCTAGATCGCCGGCATAAAACCTCGGGAGCTGACAATCGCAGCTGCCTTGTTCTTCAATTGCTTCAAAAATCAGGATACAGTGCGGGATGTGGTACGGATCGACTAAGTGTTACAATGAATGTGAAATACAAGTGTGGTGTTTGCAATTAGCTAGAGAGTGAAAGTGTTCGAGAGTGTAAGTGTGAATTGTTGTGTTCTAAGCTGATCCGACCTCATCTATTTATAGTAAAGATAAAATAACTAACTACCCTAAACTTGCGGGATCCACCGAATATTCCTTCTTGGAACGTTGTAGACCTGGTCTTTCGGGCTCAACGTCTCTCTCTCAACAAATTCGTCCGAGTCTTGAGGAGAAGAAGTCCTCTTGACCGTTAGCAAGTCTCAGCCCTTAACCTGCACGTGGTTAATTCAATAAGCCTCAGGATATCGCCCAAGATGTTAGCAATATCCTCTTCCAGCATCCTGATCACAAACAAACAAACAAAGGCAGGATATTGGTCAGGATACGTATGTTAAGAAAATGACCCCTAACAGATATATATATATATATATATATATATGTATATGGGAAGGATCCACTAAAAAGTGGATTTTGTCTAAATAGCCTAAGAAGTATTGTGATGATGACATGTGACACTCCTAATAAGTAGGAATGAAGGGCATTTTGTTTCTTATAAATATGAGTGAAAATGACATGTGACACCCCTTTTATTTTTTAAAAATACAACAAAAAAAATCTAGTACCAAAAAATATAGTACAAAAAAATGTAGTACAAAAAAATATAGCACAAAAAAAAATCTAGTACAAAAAAATATAGCACGAAAAAATTCAGCAAAAAATGTAGTACAAAAAAATGCAGCACAAAAAATTGAGAAAAAAATTTAAGATAAAAAAAATTAGCACAAAAAAATGTTATACAAATACAACACATTTTAGTGGGGTTTTTAGTCTTCATATTTTATATAGCAATTTGGTACTCATATTAAAGATAAAAAGACGCTCGATTTTATGGTGAATTTTTTATGAAAAAATAATGTCGTATAAAAAAGTTATGAACGTTTAAAAAATGGGGGTGGAATATGCATGTGCCTTGCATGTGGAGAGAGAAAGTCTATAAATAGAATTTTACCAAGATACCCTTGCCCTCCTCCTTTCTCCTACACTTTCATCTTAACCATTGATTTGAAAAATGAATGGTTAAGATTACTTCTCATCCTACTTAGGCAAAATAAACTTTTTATTTGATCTTACCCTATATATATATATATATATATATATATATATATATATATATATATAACAATTCCTGACCATTGATTTACATCATCAAATCGTAAAATACACTGGTGTATTTTCATCATCAAATCATGACCATTGATTTACACTTGTGTATTGATAATCAAGGGCTATGATTAGTTCACTAGTGTTCACAATCAAGAGGGTTGTTCACTTATGAATATAGAGGTAGAAAATGAAGAAGAAACACTTCCTATATATGATACAGACAATGAGGAAGATGAAATAGATATAAATTTCTTAAAATTTGAACAAGAAGAAACAATGGATTATACACTATTAGATTATGAAGAAGAATCAATAGATTGTTTTAAAGTAGAAGAAACAAATAAAACAATAGAACAAATTATAGATCGAAAATTTACAGAAATAAATATACAAGAAGAGGTAGATGACATGATTATAGAATGTATGACAGATTTAGGAATGACCTATGAAGAAAGTTATAAAAAAATTACAAGAATATTATAATTTACTATTAGTAGAAGATATTATTAATGGAAAAGTAATGATATCATATTTTTACAAACAAGAACAAAATTTTATGGATACACAAATGTATAATCCTTTAAAAAAACCAAAAATAGAATGGGGAGGAGAATATAGTGGTACACACGAAAGTCATGGTAGAGAACCATGGACACAACCAACAATTAATTATCAACAAGAATCTAATTCTATAGGAAAAGGAAGAATATTACTTATAGGACAAATATATAGTGGAAATATGTTATTATTAGAACAACAAAAACCACAGTTATGGATAGATGAAGTTTTAACATGGGAACAAAATGTAGTAAGATTATGGGAAACAAATAAAAAAGACAGCATGGATATGTTTTCATATTTAGAAACTACATTAGGACCAATAGCATTAGGAATATGGCAAAGTAAGAAAACACAAAATCCAGAAGAAATAAATAATCTTAAAGCATTAGCAGATAATCCTTATAATTTTACATAACAAAATCAGAACACTCATATTAGGAGTTGATCCAGCAAAAATTAACTATCTAATACAGGATACAGCTATCAGAAATCTAGAACAATTACGTATAGCAGATATGAAATATATAAATGAATTCACACTAGATTTTACAAGATTATTATCACAAACAGGAAAAGCAATGGATGATAATCTATGTGATAAATACTTTATAAAATTACCAGGTGATGTAGGAAAATCTATACATGAAGCATGGAAAACAAATTATGGTACACAACAGAATCTAGGAATAGGACCAAGAATAACCTATACATTTGGTATACTAGAAGAAAAATGCAAAGAAGTAGCATTACAAGAACAATTAAAAAGAAATGCTTATGCATTCTGTAAAACAACAATTTATACACCACAAGCATATGGGGTTTATGATAAAAAGAAAAAGATACGAAAAAGCACAACATATAATAGAAATTATAGGAAAAATTATAATACAAATAAATATGTTAAAAAACCTCAAACACGAAAATGCAGATGCTATACTTGTGGAGAAACAACACACTTAGCTAATAAGTATCCGAATAAAAGAAAAAATATGGAAAGAACTAATTTAATAGAACAATTACAAGACTATGAAATAGAAGCTCTAGGAACAGATGATGAATCTGATAACGAATCAATATTTAGTATTTACAGTGAAGAAGAAAATCCAACAGCAAAAGTAACATATACATATATGAATACAGAAGAAAATTGTGAACATGATTGTAGACAAAATAAAGGAAATAATCACATAAGATGCTACAATTGTGGATATTACCCTAGTATAGAAAAAAGGTCACAATGCAATAAATGTTTTAAAGAAATTTGTTTTAATTGTCTTAAGGAGATTTATGATAAAGATATAGCTACAACATCTAAAGTTAAAACAATTTCCAAAAATAATGAGAATGAAAGGATAGATAAATTAGAATTAAGAATGGAGTTACATAGTTTAAAAATAAAAAAACTTAGAAAACAAAGTAGAAGAACTTGAGAGATTAATTAAAACAGAAGAAATAAGTAAAATGGCTCTACAAAAACCAGATGATCAAACTTACATACAAACACAAGGATCAACAAACATGATAAATATACAATGTCGTTTATGGTTAGATAATAATAAATACCTAGATTTAACAGCATTAGTTGATACAGGAGCTACAAAAAGTTTAATCTCATACAGTTTGGCACCTATAGAATATCATAAAAAATTATCGTATGAATTAAGTACAAGAATAGTAGAAGACGGATTAATAAATATTACACATTGCTTAGAACCAATAGGAATACAATTCTTAGACTTTGCAAACAATTACAGTATAAAATATGATATGACACAAATAAATATTAATCCACCAAATATAAAATCAAAAGATTTTGTAATAGGATTAAATTTCATATAAGGATTAAATGGTGCAGTAACAATTACAAGAAATTTTATAACACTAAGTAAACAATTATATACTGTCACACCCCGACCACGTAAAACAACAAAGCGTGGCGGAAACGTCGGGGAGTGTTGTAACAGAATTATCGTTTCATAACCATGGATACAAAAAGTGTTTCGTTTTATTGATAATATTAAACATTAACATTGTCTTAACATAGAACAAACAAGTTTTATATCGTCTATCATAGTTATTATGTCACTAAGGCCTCGTCCAGATCCTATGTGACGCATTCATCCTAGAACGTCAATCAAGCAACAACACCTGAAACATATGTAAAAACAAAGTCAGCAAGGAAATGCTGGCGAGTACATAGGTTTTATAAGAGTATCGGAATCATGGCTTGATTACATATATTGCATGTAACACCTGTGTCTCCACGGCCATCAAACAAATGCCAAACCAATGAAATATTGTATTTCATACTTGGGATTTGTAAAAAAAAAAGATGTGTATCATTTACACATATCAATTCTTGTTCGATTTCAAACTCTATATCGCTTTCTGGAAGGTTATACGCGCACTGATGCGTAAATATAACCAGTTTAATGCAACGAACACTCCGGAATAGTGACATATACTTAACATACCTTAAATAACCTTTACATAACTTAGAAATAAGTTTTGAAGGCTTTGGTATTGCAAAAACAAGTTAATTCGCTTACAGGGACTAAATATGACAAACTGCGAAAGTATGTCAATTTGAACTGTAACGAACATTCCGGAACATGACCATAAGTTAAACACACCTTAAATATCCTTTACATAGCTTAGAAATAGGCTTTGAGGGGTTCGGTGTGCTAAAATAAACTTTTGGGTCATTCAGGGACTAAAAGTGTCAAAAAGTGCACAAGTTTGCATTTTCGCGCATAACATACGTTCTGAATACATCCGGACATCCAAAAATTTATGTAAGCACCAAAATATTTTATTTTAGTGTTTGGCATAAGAAAAATCCATTCGTCGCGCAATTTGGATCGTTTTTCGCGCTTATGCGCATTCCGTCGTAATTAACCGAACATCGCGATCGTACGACCAAACGAACGTTGGTGACCGACCGGATAATATTTAAATCCCACAAATATTCTGTTATGATTAAAATCTTATTTTAATCAGGTCCGTGTTGAAAAATAAATTAAAACGCCTAAAAACGTTATTTTTCAAAGTTTAAGCGCGTACCGTGTGTTTCTGCGCAACACAGTGCTTCTACTGCAAAACGCAGACAACGCAGCCAGTCCTGGCAACTGAAATTTATTTCAGTAATAACTTGGCGAGTTTATTTTTATAGATTAATAAAAATAATTTAGAACGCCATAAACCGGGATTTAAACGCTAGATAAAATACCCGGTACCCAGTTAAATACCCGTATTAGCCATATACTAGGAATATGCTTGGCATATGCTTGGAATATGCTAAGGTATATGCTTGGAATATGCTAAGGTATATGCTTGGAATATGCTAAGGTATATGCTAGGAATATGCTTGGAATATGCTAGGAATATTCTAGGAATATTCTAGGAATATTCTATATGGAAAAACTATAAATACCCACCATATGTTTCATTCATAATCACTAGAAATTTGATTTGAGAAACTCTAAGTTGAAACACTAGTTTCATACCTGAGATTTTCGAATCGAGTTTAGCATTCGGGGACCCTTCGTAAGTATTCTTTCGTTCTTTTCCTTATTTTATTGCTTTTCGAGTCAGAAAGTCAAACTTTGTTTGACTTTCAGCGTTGACCAGTAATGGTCAATGCGAAGTTCGTTTGAACTTCGCAACGTGAGTGTAATCACGTTGGTCATAGTCCCTTGGGACTATGCCCACTGATTACCACGTTGTCTAGAGTCGTAGGGTAGGCGATCTAATAAATCGCCTATACCTTCGAACTCGACCCATTTGGTCGATCATTAGGATCGGACCAATAGGTGACCATAGTAGGTAGGGAATAACCTTCCGAGGTTATACCCTATGGTCACATCGTTTGAGTAGTTGTATGATAGGTAGTTTATGTGCCTTAGGTAAATTACCAGAATACCCTTTTCATGTATAATTGGTAATTAAGCATATGTAACCTAAACTTTTGTCACATAACTGATTATGTAACATGTTTAGGCATATAACACTTGTCATAGGGCTAGTTAGGCGGTCCGAACGCGTTTCACGCGCACGACGCGTTAAAGTAGCATAAGCTTCCTAAACGGGTCGTAATGGGTCGATAAGACTTAGGTTAAGTTTCATTTAGCATGTAGGCCTTGTCAAACCATATCACATGAGTTCCTACACTCATTTGGTTTACAAACCCTAATGCTACCCAGTCTTCCGATATAGGTCCGGTTTATTAACATAGTTACCTATATTAGGTGCCGTTTGATATCCGTGATCTCTAGCATTGTTTGGTTGTTACTCAATGTAACAACTGTGCTTGTAATCACTATGAACAGTTCTGTTATCAATAAAACAACGTCATTTGATCACAATGTTTGTTTTGTTATGTTTTACATTTTTCATGTTTTGACTTTTATCCAATTCCAAACTCTACATCGCTTTCTGGAGAGTTATACGCAAACTAGTGCGTAAACGTACTCAGTTTAATGCGAGAAATACTCTGGAACATCAACATATACTCAACATATCTTAAATAACCTTTACATAACTTAGAAATAAGTTTTGAAGGCTTTGGTATGGCAAAAACAAGTTAATTCGCTTACAGGGACTAAATATGACAAACTGCGAAAGTATGTCAATTTGAACTGTAACGAATATTCCGGAACATGACCATAAGTTAAACACACCTTAAATATCCTTTACATAGCTTAGAAATAGGCTTTGAGGGGTTCGGTGTGCTAAAATAAACTTTTGGGACATTCAGGGACTAAAAGTGTCAAAAAGTGCACAAGTTTGCATTTTCGCGCATAACTTACATTCTGAATACATCCGGACATCCAAAAATTTATGTGAGCATGACTATATTATATTTTAGTGTTCGCCTTAAGAAAAATCCATTCGTTGCGTCATTTGGATCGTTTTTCGCGCTTGTGCGCATTCCGTCGTAATTAAGCGAACATCGCGTTCGTACGACCAAACGAACCATCACCCGGCATATTTTTGAGCATGTTTCATGTCCACAATGTTTAGGCAACATTTTAGGGCCTTAAAGTTGGCTTTACGGGCCTTAGAAGTGTCGGGAATGGCCTTAAACACGTGCAGGGGCTGAAACTGTCATTTCTGAAACATATATGCAGATCAGAAGCCTCAGGCGGCCCGCATTGTGTTTGGCTGATCCTAAAGCGGGCCGCTTCCCACCTTCTGACCAGATTAAATGTTTCTAATCACAAGTTGCAGCCATTTAATCCTCCACCACATGTTCTAAACTTGCTTAGTCACTAGATAAGGATCATATTTAGCTTCCACAACATTGTGACAAGTGTACGGACTAGATCTTTTCCCCTTTTCCAAGAAACGATCTCAACGGTTCACCGAAAACTATAAATACCCCATTACCCCCAACCTCATTTCTTACAAGAATCTGATCTATTTGACTCTAAGTTGAAACCGTTGTTTCATACCTGAGTTATTGTGATCACGATTAGCATTCGGGGACCCTTCGTAAGTATTCTTTCGTTCTTTTCCTTATTTTTACTGCTTTTCGAGTCAGAAAGTCAAACTTTGTTTGACTTTCAGCGTTGACCAGTAATGGTCAATGCGAAGTTCGTTTGAACTTCGCAACGTGATTGTAATCACGATGGTCATAGTCCCTTGGGACTATGCCTACTGATTACCACGTTGTCTAGGGTCGTAGGGTAAGCGATCTGATCCATCGCTTATACCTTCGAACCCGACCCAGTTTGGTCGATCATTAGGATCCGACCAAACACATTAGGTGACCATAGTAGGTAGGGAATAACCTTCCGAGGTTATACCCTATGGTCACATCGTTTAAGTAGTTGTATGATAGGTAGTTTATATGCCTTAGGTAAATTACCAGAATACCCTTTTCATGTATAATTGGTAATTAAGCATATGTAACCTAAACCTTTGTCACATAACTGATTATGTAACATGTTTAGGCATATAACACTTGTCATAGGACTAGTTAGGCTGTCCGAACGCGTTTCACGCGCACGACACGTTAAAGTAGCATAAGCTTCCTAAACGGGTCGTAATGGGTCATAAACAATTATGTTAGGTTTCATTTAGTATGTAGGCTTTGTTAAACCAAATGACACGAGTCTCTACACTCGTTTGGTTTACGAAACCTCATTCTATCCAATCATCCGATTAAGGTCCGGTTATTAACATAGTTACCTATATTAGGTGCCGTTTGATTCCGAGATCTCTAGCATTACTTGGTGATTTTCTTTATACATCTGAGCAATCTCAAGTGAGTACATAGACCCCTCTTTTACTGTTTTCCAAGCTGTTTTGGGGTGGAACACATGTGCCTACTTGTTACTTTCATGCTTTCCTGTTTTCACATCATATACCGGTTATGTTTGTTAGTACATTATAGTACATGATTTCATTACATTTCATGCTAGGTGTGCCCATTGTGTGCATTACTTAGTACATTGTTTTACATGACATTTCATGCTATGTATGCCCATTGTGTGCCTACTTAGTACATTGTTTTACATGACATTTCATGCTATGTATGCCCATTGTGTGCCTACTTAGTACATTGTTTTACATGACATTTCACGCTATGTATGTTCATTTGTTTACATACTTAGTGCATTGTTTTCATCATATGCTTACATTTTGTTATGACATTTGGTTTGTTTACATGGGACAATACATTCATTAACATTAGCTACGCCGTTCGTTAGTAGGTAGTGGTACCATAGGAATTGACAACTCCCGTTCCGGACATCCCAGGGAAAGGGGACAGAAAGGAATGACCGAATTCGATGATATAAGACAGATAGACCTTTAATTTGTTTAAGGGTTTATCACCACAGTCACAAGGCTTGGATGTATGCATTTTCACAATACCGCATAAATGTTCATATTAAATATTTGCATGCATTTTTCCACAAAGACATAAGATTGATTTAAACCATGTTTTACTTCAATATTTTGTTTTCGTGCATATGGTTTAGTTGAGACATTTCACTTGCCATACATGACATTTTGACATAGACATTTTACACAAAGACATTTGACATAGACATTTGACATGGATATTTGACATAGACATTTGACATGGATATTTGACATAGACATTTGACATGGATATTTGACATAGACATTTGACATGATTTACATTTGACATATAACATGTTTTGACAATTGGTTTAAACATAGACTTCTTACATTGGTTGGTTTGGTTTGATTAAGTGATTAAGTAACGATGCGTGTGTAATATGATACAAGCATGGTGGATACGCCGCTGGTACTTCCTATATATAAGTGTTTGTATGGTATTACATGTCGTAACGTTATTTGAATCATTTCAATATTGAGACATAGAACATTTTATACAAATAACATACTTTTCACAAGACATTGATTTATAAACAACTTATCTTACACGAACACATTTTTACATGGTTATTTATTTAACCTGACATTTACTTATACATATCATCTGATCTTATTGTTTTCAAATGATTTACAAGACAAAGCAAATTACAAGGTTCATGACTAAACATTTTCTCAAACATAAGTCATGAATCCTATTTTGACAAACCTATGTATCTCACAGGCATTTTTATGCTGACGTACCTATTTTCACATGTGTTTTCAGGTGCTTTTCCATAGGATGTTGATCATGATACTAGGGCGGACCTGTGCCTTAGAGACTTTCAAATAAGATAGACTATGTTTAATTATGTTCTGAACTCTTTAATTTCCTGTTTGAAACAATGAAACACCTTTGTTTATAAATAAAAGACAACTTTGTATGCCATGGTTATGAAACAATTTATTCTGTTGCAACACGCCCCGATGTTTCCGTCGCGATTTGTTGTTTTACGCGGTCGGGGTGTGACAGAAGAGTTGGTATCAGAGCCAATGGTTATAGGGAATTAGGTTATTAGTAATGCTTTGACCTAGACTATAACTTTTCTAGGACCCTAACACAAGTTATCTTGTGTTTAGATCTTAAAACATATACATCACCTATCCTTAGGTGATTATCAAAACAAGAACCAAAATTTTTCCGAAACGATTTTTTGAAAAACAATCATCTGTTTTTGAATAAATTTTTACAAGGTTTTGAACCCTCAATTGTAAGGTTTTGAACCCTCTGTTATATGGTTTTGAACCCTTTTCAGTATTGGTTTTTGGCCTTGTGCCTTCAAATTTTCAAAATCCCGTCAAACGTTTTGGGTTTTAAATAATGTGAACATGTGCAAACTGGAAGGGTGAATGCCTGTATTCTGAGTTTTCTGTCTAGGCAAGCACTTCGTATACATCTCAACCAGACGCGAGACCAGTTGTGCTTACCTGGGAATTCTTGGGATGAGTGTTCACTTATAGGCGAGCATGTCTTCATTATACATTATTTTTGACCCATTTACTTTGATTAGTCACTGTGAGTCGTTTGTTTGCTTTGTGATACGGACGAATGACCACCATCTATGCTGTTTGCAATTCTTGTTTTTATCATCTCATTCTTTTCATCCAATCGTCTCACTCGTTCCTTTTCATGTTTTTCCTCTTTTAGAATGCCTCCTCGACGCGAGAACCAGATAGCTACTGCCGAACTGGCAGAAATTATTGCGCAGCAGATGGCTGCTCAGTTTCCAAATCTCTTTGCTCAATGGAACCAAGCCAACAACAACAACAACAACAATGTTCCATGCAAATACAAGGATTTTAATCAGGCTAAACCACTCAAGTTTAGTGGTTCTGAAGGAGCGACTGGGCTTCTTCAGTGGTTCGAGAGCAGTGAGAATACTTTTCGCCATGTGCAGTGTCCGGATAATCGCAAAGTTGAGTTTGCTTCAAGCGTATTTCAGAAGAGGGCTTTGACATGGTGGAACGGGGTTATGAGAGATAGGGGTGCAGAAGTTGCTCTTGCACAGACCTGGGCTGAACTTAGAGCCCTTATGATGAGGGAATTCTGTCCTCGCCATGAGCAGCGAGCGTTGGAGAAAGAGTTTGATGTTTTGAAGCAAGATAGTGGTGAGCACAGGGCTTATACTGATCGGTTTGAAGAGCTGAGTTTGCTTTGCCCGACTATGGTTACCCCACTTGACAAGGCTATCGAAAGATATATCGACGGCCTACCTGACTCGGTACAAGACATTCTTACTGGTAGTGAACCTGCCACACTCCGTCAGGCGATCGAGTTATCTGCGACATTGACTGAGTCGCAGATCCGGAAGAACAAGTTACACCGGAAGGGTGACAAGGGCAAGGAACAATCGGCTGATAAGGTGGATAGCAAGAAAGGTCAAAACGGGAATGGAAAGAACTCTGGTTCTTCGAAGAGGGCAAAGAAGCGTAAGGCTTCCCAAAACTATGCTGTTACTGCCCAAGCTAACCAGGCAGCTCTCAACCAACCCGCACAGCTTCCAGCAAAGAAACCCTATACAGGGAATGCACCTTTGTGCAATAGATGCAACAGTCACCACCAGCCGCAACTTCCATGCCGTTTCTGTACTAACTGTGGGAAATCAGGCCATCTTGCCAATGTTTGTCGGTCTGCTCAGAATCCCGCGGTTCAGAACCCGGCTCAACAGGTTGCTCAGCCTCCTGCTCCGCAACAGGGTCAAGCTGCACGACCATATTACCCACAGGGTGCTTGTTATAATTGTGGGGACCTGACCCACTACAGAAACCGATGCCCAAGACTAGCCAACCAGAACCAGAATCAGAATCAGGCTCCGGCTCGAGGGCGAGTTTTTAACATGAATGCCCAAGAGGCACAGGCTGACGATAATGTGGTGAACGGTACGTTCTTTATTAATAATCAGCCTGCATCTGTTCTTTTCGATTCCGGTGCCGATAAGAGTTTCGTGTCTTTGTCTTTTGAGCAAATGCTTCGAGTGTCTAGAACGAAACTAGGCAAATCTTTGACAGTAGAAGTTGCTAGTGGTGAACCCATTGTTCTTAATTCTGTTCTACGCAACTGCCAATTGAACCTTAACGACCATCTTTTTCCTATCGATCTCACGCCTATGCAACTCGAAAGCTTCGACGTTATTGTGGGAATGGATTGGTTATCCAAGCATCACGCAGAGATAGTTTGTTCTAAGAAGATTGTTCGTGTGCCGCTTTCGACAGGCGAGATCCTACAGGTTCAAGGTGAGAAGCCTACCGTTGGTCTCAAACTCATGTCTTGTTTTAAAGCTCGGAGGTATCTGCAGAAGAACTATGTGGCTTTCTTAGCACATGTTACAGAAGATAAAGGCAAGGGTAAGTCTATTTCAGATATTCCTGTCGTTCGGGATTATTCTGAAGTGTTCCCTGAAGATTTACCTGGTCTACCTCCAGCACGCCAAGTCGAGTTCCGCATTGATCTCGTACCTGGTGCAAATCCCATTGCCAGAGCTCCATATCGTCTTGCACCATCTGAGATGCAAGAGTTGTCTAAACAGCTTCAGGAGCTCTCTGACAAAGGTTTTATACGTCCTAGTTTTTCACCTTGGGGTGCTCCCGTTCTTTTTGTCAAGAAGAAGGATGGATCCTTTAGGATGTGTATCGATTATCGTGAGCTTAACAAGCTTACCATCAAAAATCGATATCCTCTACCTCGCATAGACGATCTCTTTGATCAGTTACAGGGCGCTTCTTATTTCTCGAAGATTGATCTGCGATCTGGATATCATCAACTTCGCGTGCAAGAAGAAGATATTCCGAAGACAGCGTTCCGTACTCGATATGGGCATTATGAGTTCACAGTCATGCCATTCGGTGTGACTAATGCTCCTGCTGTTTTCATGGACTTAATGAATAGGGTCTGCAAACCTTATTTGGATCAGTTCGTCATTGTTTTTATTGACGACATCTTGATTTACTCTAAGACGCGAGCTGATCACGAGCAACATCTTCATCTTACCCTAGAACTCCTAAAGAAAGAGCAACTTTTCGCCAAATTCTCCAAGTGCGAATTTTGGCTTAAAGAAGTTCAATTTTTGGGGCATGTTATCAACGAACGAGGTATTCATGTAGATCCCTCCAAGATCAGTGCGATTAAGGATTGGGATACACCTACTACTCCTACTGAAGTTCGTTCTTTTCTTGGTCTAGCGGGTTATTATCGCCGCTTCATAGAAAACTTCTCAAAGATTGCAGTTCCTTTAACTGCTCTAACTCAGAAGAAAATGCCCTTTTATTGGGGATACAAACAAGAGGAAGCTTTTCAACACCTGAAGCAGAAGCTTTGCGATGCGCCTGTTCTATCATTGCCTGAGGGTGATGATGATTTTGTTATGTATTGTGATGCATCAAAATTGGGTCTTGGCTGTGTTCTTATGCAAAGGAACAAAGTCATAGCCTATGCATCGAGGCAGTTGAAGATACATGAGAAGAACTACACCACTCATGATCTTGAGTTGGGTGCAGTTGTCTTTGCTCTCAAAATCTGGAGACACTATTTGTACGGTACAAAATGTGTGGTTTTCACTGACCACAAAAGTCTTCAGCATATCTTCAACCAGAAAGAACTCAACATGAGGCAACGACGTTGGGTTGAGCTTTTAAACGACTATGACTGCGAAATTCGTTACCATCCTGGTAAGGCGAATGTCGTAGCTGATGCATTGAGTCGTAAGGAACGTACTAAGCTTCATTGTGTACGTGTTCAATCTAATATTCAAGCTCGATCCGATATTCAAGCACGCATTTCTCAGTCTCAACAATCTTGTGTTTCACAAGGATTGATGGATAAGGAATTTCCTTATCACATAACACCTGCTCTGGAACTGAAGGACAATGGATCATATTACTTCATGGACCGTTTGTGGGTCCCAAGCCTAGATGATCTTCGTACCTTGCTTATGGATGAAGCCCATAAGTCTCGTTATTCCATTCATCCGGGCTCAGATAAGATGTATAAGGACCTTCGTACTCACTATTGGTGGCCTGGTATGAAGAAAGACATTGCCTTATACGTATCAAAATGCCTTACTTGTCTTAAGGTTAAGGCTGAACATCAGCGTCCTTCTGGTTTATTGGTGCAACCAGAGATCCCAGTTTGGAAATGGGAGAACATTACTATGGATCTTGTTACCAAACTTCCACGCACAAAGAAAGGTCATGATGCCATCTGGGTAGTCGTTGATCGTCTTACAAAGTCAGCGCATTTCTTGCCAATCCGCGAGGATTTTCCTACTGACAGACTTGCTCAAATCTATGTGGATGAAATTGTAGCTCGACATGGTGTTCCGTTGAACATCATTTCTGACAGAGATGCTCGTTTCACTTCTCATTTTTGGAGAACCATGCAATCTGCCATGGGGACCCAACTTAATCTGAGCACAGCTTATCATCCGCAAACGGATGGTCAATCTGAGAGAACAATCCAGACTCTGGAGGATATGCTAAGAGCTTGTGTGATCGATTTTGGTGGTAGCTGGGATTCACATCTTAAATTGATTGAATTCTCCTACAACAACAGTTATCACACTAGCATCAAAATGGCTCCTTTCGAGGCTCTCTATGGTCGAAAATGTCGTTCACCAGTCTGCTGGAATGAGATTGGCGAGGCTCAACTTACTGGACCTGCCCTCATTTTAGAGACAACTGACAAGGTCAAGAAAGTTCGTGATAACCTTCAGGCAGCTAGAAGCCGTCAGAAGATTTACGCGGATCCAAAACGCAAAGCCTTGGAATTTCAAGTCGGTGATCGAGTATTACTTAAGGTCTCACCTTGGAAAGGTGTGATCAGATTTGGAAAGAAAGGAAAACTTGCACCTAGATACGTTGGACCATTCAAGATCGTCGAAAGAATCGGAAAGGTAGCCTACAGACTTGAGTTACCTCCTGAACTTGGAAATGTTCATCCAACTTTTCACGTGTCCAATCTCAAGAAGTGTACAGCTGATGAGAATTTCTCCATACCGCTTGACGAAATTCGTGTTGGCACAACACTGAAATTTGTTGAGAAACCGGTGGAAATCATGGAACGTGAAGTCAAGTGGCTTAAACGAAAGCGCATTCCTTTGGTCAAAGTTCGATGGGAAGCTAAACGTGGACCTGAGTTTACTTGGGAACGCGAAGATCAAATGAAGGCGAAATATCCACATCTTTTTCCACGAGTTTCCTCTAAATAAATTTCGGGACGAAATTTCCACAAGTAGGGGAGACTGTAACAACTGTGCTTGTAATCACTATGAACAGTTCTGTTATCAATAAAACAACGTCATTTGATCACAATGTTTGTTTTGTTATGTTTTACATTTTTCATGTTTTGACTTTTATCCAATTCCAAACTCTACATCGCTTTCTGGAGAGTTATACGCAAACTAGTGCGTAAACGTACTCAGTTTAATGCGAGAAATACTCTGGAACATCAACATATACTCAACATACCTTAAATAACCTTTACATAACTTAGAAATAAGTTTTGAAGGCTTTGGTATGGCAAAAACAAGTTAATTCGCTTACAGGGACTAAATATGACAAACTGCGAAAGTATGTCAACTGTAACGAACATTCCGAAACATGACCATAAGTTAAACACACCTTAAATATCCTTTACATAGCTTAGAAATAGGCTTTGAGGGGTTCGGTGTGCTAAAATAAACTTTTGGGACATTCAGGGACTAAAAGTGTCAAAAAGTGCACAAGTTTGCATTTTCGCGCATAACTTACATTCTGAATACATCCGGACATCCAAAAATTTATGTGAGCATGACTATATTATATTTTAGTGTTCGCCTTAAGAAAAATCCATTCGTTGCGTCATTTGGATCGTTTTTCGCGCTTGTGCGCATTCCGTCGTAATTAAGCGAACATCGCGTTCGTACGACCAAACGAACCATCACCCGGCATATTTTTGAGCATGTTTCATGTCCACAATGTTTAGGCAACATTTTAGGGCCTTAAAGTTGGCTTTACGGGCCTTAGAAGTGTCGGGAATGGCCTTAAACACGTGCAGGGGCTGAAACTGTCATTTCTGAAACATATATGCAGATCAGAAGCCTCAGGCGGCCCGTATTGTGTTTGGCTGATCCTAAAGCGGGCCGCTTCCCACCTTCTGACCAGATTAAATGTTTCTAATCACAAGTTGCAGCCATTTAATCCTCCACCACATGTTCTAAACTTGCTTAGTCACTAGATAAGGATCATATTTAGCTTCCACAACATTGTGACAAGTGTACGGACTAGATCTTTTCCCCTTTTCCAAGAAACGATCTCAATGGTTCACCAAAAACTATAAATACCCCATTACCCCCAACCTCATTTCTTACAAGAATCTGATCTATTTGACTCTAAGTTGAAACCGTTGTTTCATACCTGAGTTATTGTGATCACGATTAGCATTCGGGGACCCTTCGTAAGTATTCTTTCATTCTTTTCCTTATTTTTACTGCTTTTCGAGTCAGAAAGTCAAACTTTGTTTGACTTTCAGCGTTGACCAGTAATGGTCAATGCGAAGTTCGTTTGAACTTCGCAACGTGATTGTAATCACGATGGTCATAGTCCCTTGGGACTATGCCTACTGATTACCACGTTGTCTAGGGTCGTAGGGTAAGCGATCTGATCCATCGCTTATACCTTCGAACCCGACCCAGTTTGGTCGATCATTAGGATCCGACCAAACACATTAGGTGACCATAGTAGGTAGGGAATAACCTTCCGAGGTTATACCCTATGGTCACATCGTTTAAGTAGTTGTATGATAGGTAGTTTATATGCCTTAGGTAAATTACCAGAATACCCTTTTCATGTATAATTGGTAATTAAGCATATGTAACCTAAACCTTTGTCACATAACTGATTATGTAACATGTTTAGGCATATAACACTTGTCATAGGACTAGTTAGGCTGTCCGAACGCGTTTCACGCGCACGACACGTTAAAGTAGCATAAGCTTCCTAAACGGGTCGTAATGGGTCATAAACAATTATGTTAGGTTTCATTTAGTATGTAGGCTTTGTTAAACCAAATGACACGAGTCTCTACACTCGTTTGGTTTACGAAACCTCATTCTATCCAATCATCCGATTAAGGTCCGGTTATTAACATAGTTACCTATATTAGGTGCCGTTTGATTCCGAGATCTCTAGCATTACTTGGTGATTTTCTTTATACATCTGAGCAATCTCAAGTGAGTACATAGACCCCTCTTTTACTGTTTTCCAAGCTG
The DNA here is from genome assembly GCA_030545235.1 of Helianthus tuberosus. NCBI lineage: Eukaryota > Viridiplantae > Streptophyta > Magnoliopsida > Asterales > Asteraceae > Helianthus > Helianthus tuberosus. Next base: position 9,375 of record JARYGA010034978.1, on the reverse strand, counting down.
TTTTGGGGTGGAACACATGTGCCTACTTGTTACTTTCATGCTTTCCTGTTTTCACATCATATACCGGTTATGTTTGTTAGTACATTATAGTACATGATTTCATTACATTTCATGCTAGGTGTGCCCATTGTGTGCATTACTTAGTACATTGTTTTACATGACATTTCATGCTATGTATGCCCATTGTGTGCCTACTTAGTACATTGTTTTACATGACATTTCATGCTATGTATGCCCATTGTGTGCCTACTTAGTACATTGTTTTACATGACATTTCACGCTATGTATGTTCATTTGTTTACATACTTAGTGCATTGTTTTCATCACATGCTTACATTTTGTTATGACATTTGGTTTGTTTACATGGGACAATACATTCATTAACATTAGCTACGCCGTTCGTTAGTAGGTAGTGGTACCATAGGAATTGACAACTCCCGTTCCGGACATCCCAGGGAAAGGGGACAGAAAGGAATGACCGAATTCGATGATATAAGACAGATAGACCTTTAATTTGTTTAAGGGTTTATCACCACAGTCACAAGGCTTGGATGTATGCATTTTCACAATACCGCATAAATGTTCATATTAAATATTTGCATGCATTTTTCCACAAAGACATAAGATTGATTTAAACCATGTTTTACTTCAATATTTTGTTTTCGTGCATATGGTTTAGTTGAGACATTTCACTTGCCATACATGACATTTTGACATAGACATTTTACACAAAGACATTTGACATAGACATTTGACATGGATATTTGACATAGACATTTGACATGGATATTTGACATAGACATTTGACATGGATATTTGACATAGACATTTGACATGATTTACATTTGACATATAACATGTTTTGACAATTGGTTTAAACATAGACTTCTTACATTGGTTGGTTTGGTTTGATTAAGTGATTAAGTAACGATGCGTGTGTAATATGATACAAGCATGGTGGATACGCCGCTGGTACTTCCTATATATAAGTGTTTGTATGGTATTACATGTCGTAACGTTATTTGAATCATTTCAATATTGAGACATAGAACATTTTATACAAATAACATACTTTTCACAAGACATTGATTTATAAACAACTTATCTTACACGAACACATTTTTACATGGTTATTTATTTAACCTGACATTTACTTATACATATCATCTGATCTTATTGTTTTCAAATGATTTACAAGACAAAGCAAATTACAAGGTTCATGACTAAACATTTTCTCAAACATAAGTCATGAATCCTATTTTGACAAACCTATGTATCTCACAGGCATTTTTATGCTGACGTACCTATTTTCACATGTGTTTTCAGGTGCTTTTCCATAGGATGTTGATCATGATACTAGGGCGGACCTGTGCCTTAGAGACTTTCAAATAAGATAGACTATGTTTAATTATGTTCTGAACTCTTTAATTTCCTGTTTGAAACAATGAAACACCTTTGTTTATAAATAAAAGACAACTTTGTATGCCATGGTTATGAAACAATTTATTCTGTTGCAACACGCCCCGATGTTTCCGCCGCGATTTGTTGTTTTACGCGGTCAGGGTGTGACACTCAAGGACTACTAAGCAATCTCAAGTGAGTACATAGACCCCTCTTTTACTGTTTTCCAAACTGTTTTGGGGTGGAACACATGTGCCTACTTGTTACTTTCATGCTTTCCTGTTTTCACATCATATACCGGCTATGTTTGATAGTACATTATAGTACATTGTTTTACATGACATTTCATGCTATGTATGCCCATTGTGTGCATTACTTAGTACATCGTTTTACATGACATTTCATGCTATGTATGCCCATTGTGTGCATTACTTAGTACATTGTTTCATATGACATTTCACGCTATGTATGTTCATTTTGATTACATACTTAGTGCATTGTTTTCACAATACCGCATAAATGTTCATTATCAGTATTAGCATGCATTTTCCACAAGACATAATATTGATTTAAACCAGGTTTACTTCAATACTTTGTTTTTGTGCATATGGTTTAGTTGAGACATTTCACTTGCCATACATGACATTTTGACATAGACATTTTACACAAAGACATTTGACAAAGACATTTGACATGGATATTTGACATAGACATTTTGACATGATTTACATTTGACACATAACATGATTGACATTTGTTTTACACTACATGATTTACATCTTGACATAAACACATTGACATATTATCCAATACATTTGACAATTGGTTTAGACATAGACATCTTACATTGGTTGGTTTGGTTTGATTAAGTGATTAAGTAACGATGCGTGTGTAATATGATACAAGCATGGTGGATACGCCGCTGGTACTTCCTATATATAAGTGGTTGTATGGTATTACATGTCGTAGCGTTATTTGAATCATTTCAGTTGGATACATATGACATTTTATACAAATAACATACTTTTCACAAGACATTGTTAACAAACAACTTATCTTATACAAACTCATTTTATATGGTTATTCATTTAACCATACATTATTCTCTTATTTATACGTATCATTTGATCTTATCGTTTTTCAAATGATTTACAAGACAAAGCAAGTTACAAGGTTCATGACTAAACATTTTCTCAAACATAAGTCATGAAACCTATTTTCACAAAACCTATGTATCTCACCGGCATTTTTATGCTGACATACCATATTTTCACATGTGTTTTTCAGGAGCTGTTGCATAAGATAATCAAGATACACTTAGGCGGACATGGGCCTTAGTGATAATAAAAGATGCAGACTAGTTAATTATGTTGTATTTCCATGTTTGTTTAGACATTGTAACACTTATATTGAATAAAACGAAACTTTAATTTCCATGGTTGTGAAACATTAATTCTGTTACAACACTCCCCGATGTTTCCGCCATGTTTTGTATATTCTACGTGGTCGGGGTGTGACATTGCAATACCTCGAAAACCTTGTTTTTTAAAAAGTGTATAATATTGCAACATGATTAACCAACTCAAATCAAGATGGCTATAATTTATAAAATTTCGTAGCCACGATTCTTAACCCAAAAGCTTTTTGTTTTAGAAAACCATCTTGTAAAACATCTCGTATAAACTCGTTAATAAAACTCGTATATTACTTCGAAAACATCGTTGAGTGGCATCGTTTCAATATCGTTTACCCAAGTGATCTAAGTAACGCCACGGTATGTAATACGTTGAAAACACTTATATATAAGAAGTACCAGCGGTGTATCTACCATGTTTTCACCACATTACACCCGTCCCGTTATATAAACACTAGCCAAAAACCAATCGTTTACCCAAATCGTTTAACATCGTTTCCAAATCGTTTCCAAATCGTTTACTCGTTTAAATCATCCTCGTTTTAATTGTGAAAACTTATATATGGTCGTCTCGTTAATAACATTCAAACCTTCGTGACTCGACTACCTCGTTCCTCGCTTCTCGTATTAACAAACCCCCAAAGGGTAAGTTAATAATTACAGATTCAGTCACTACCCACAACACCCACACATAACCATGGGTATAGTGAAATAACGGGATATGTCAGATCCTATGGTACCATAACCTAATACTGGTCGGTTCGGCCAAAGTTAATGAATTTCATTCATTATGTAACTACAACCAACAAGTTCGTTCACATTATCGAAATCGTTATTAGTTTAGTATAAATCATTCTATTCGTTTTTGAAATCATCGTTTAAACCTTGAAAACATTTTGTACATATGAATCACCCCAAAATAATTGAACACAGTAAAATAGGGGAACTATGTACTCACATGTAGTGCAAGGTATCCTCAATCAATAGTACTTCAACAAACTCGAGTAAACCAGAGAAATCAAGCAGCACCTAGTAATTGTTTCACTAGTCAAACAATAGACGCCTAAATCGGAAGATCGGACAGAATGATGTCTTGTAAAACAAATGAGTGTTGGAACTCATGTGATATGGTTTAACAAGGCCTACATCCTAAATGAAACCTAACCTAAGTGCTTTCGACCCATCGCGTCCCATTAAGGTAGCTTATGCTACGTTAACGCGTCGTTCGCGTGAAACGCGTTCAGAACGCCTAACTAGTCCTATGATAAGTAAAATATGCCTCAACATGTTTAATATTGTTGTCTAATCCGTTTAGATACCAAAGGTTATGTTACATATGCTTAAAATGAATTTTGGCTTAAAGGGCATTTTTTTGGTAATTTACCTAAGGCATATAAACTACCTATCATAAAACTACTTAAACGAAGCGACCATAAGGTATAACCTTGGAAGGTTATTCCCTATATACTATGGTCACCTAATGTGTTTGGTCGGATCCTAATGATCGACCAAACGGGTCGGGTTCGAAAGTATAAGTGATTGTTTAGATCGCTTACCTTTACGACCCTAGACAAGCACAAAACTAAAAGTGACGAGCTAAACATGTTAGAACATGTTTAACAAGGTTTGAAAACAGGTTTGGTATCAAAACAAACGGTTTTGATACCCACAAGTAGTTTGGTTACAAAATACGTAAGAATACGTATTTTGGCCGAAACTACGACTCGTCACTGAGCCTAGATAACGTGGTAATCAGTAGGTATAGTCACAAGGGACTATAATCATCGTGATTACGCTCACGTTATGAAGTTCAAACGAACTTCACATTGACCATAAACTGGTCAATGAAGAAAATCAAACGCAGTTTGACTTTAACGCTAAAACGAATGAAAAGAATGAAAGAACACTTACAACGGGTCCAAGAATGGAAGTTTTGAATCCGAATATTCTCAGGTATGAAGTGTTAAACACATCAACTTAGAGAACAAATTCAGATTTCAAAGGTGTGGGTTTTGGGGTTGAGATCATGGGGGTATTTATAGGTTTCCTTGAACCGTTAAGATCGTTTATCGAAAATCGTGCTTTAATCTCATCCCTACACTTGTTTACAACCCCAAGTGCATCAAAATGGCCCCCCATTATCAGGAAATAACATGTGGAATTGGGTTTTGGGTGCATAACAGCTGGAAACAGGCTGGAAACAGCTTTCTTATGTTCTGGCACATGCTTACGGACCGTATGGTCCTCCCTTTACGGTCCGTAAGGACCCTGTAGACCAGCAAGTTTCAGTTTTGGCAGTTTTGGTCCCTGTGCGCGTATGGTCGTGTTTTGGCACTTCTAACACCCGTCAAGCCCATTTTTAAGCTTCACAAGGATGTTAAAGCATAGGGAACATGAAACATGCTCAAAATTATCTCGGATGTCGGTTCGTTTGGCCGTACGGTTGCGTTGTTCGGTTAATTACGACGGAAGTCGTAACGATCGCAAAAACGATCCAAATCAAGCGATTAATGGAATTTTATCATGCCAAACACTAAAATAAAATATTTTAATGCTTACATAAATTTTTGGATGTCCGGATATATTCAGAACGTAAGATATGCGCGAAAATGCAAACTTATGCACTTTTTGATGCTTTTAGTCCCTATTGATCAATAAAGTTTATTTTAGCATATCGAACCCCTCAAAGCCTATTTCTAAGCTATGTAAAGGTTATTTAGGGTATGTTTAACTTATGATCAAGTTCCGGAATGTTCGTTACAGTACAAATTGACATAGTTTCGCAGTTTGACACAAATAGTCCCTGCGATCGAACAAAGTTGATTTCAACACACCAAACCATTCAAAACTTATTTCTAAGTTATGTGGAGGTTATTTAGGGTATGTTAAGCCTATGTCACTATTCCGGAGTGTTTGTCGCATTATACTGACTGCGTTTACGCACCAGTTTGCGTATAACCTTCCAGAACGCGATTTAAAGCTTGCAATCGGAAACGAATCGAATTGAAAAATCTCCAAACATAAATACACACATAGAAACACCAAAACACATATAATAACACCAAAGCACATTGTTTTATTAATAATCATCATTGTTTTACATCGTACATCGATTACAGAACACAGTTGTCACAGTCTCCCCTACTTCAGGAAATTTCGTCCCGAAATTTTAACTAGAGGAAGCTTGTGAAAACAAATACGGATATTTCGTCTTCATCTGGTCCTCACGTTCCCAAGTAAACTCTGGGCCATGTTTGGATTCCCAGCAAACTTTGACCAATCGAATCCGTTTGTTCTTCAACTGTTTGAAAGCACGGTCCACGATCTCCACGGGTTTCTCGACAAAGTGCATTGTTTCATGGATTCGAATCTCGTCGAGAGGAATGTGTAGATCAGCGTCAGCTAAACACTTTCACAGATTGGACACGTGAAAAGTCGGATGAATATTTCCAAGCTCTGGAGGTAGCTCTAGATGATAGGCAACCTTTCCAACCCTTTCCACAATCTTAAATGGTCCCACATATCGAGGTGCAAGTTTTCCTTTCCTTCCAAATATCACCACTCCCTTCCAAGGTGAAACCTTGAGTAGGACACGATCTCCGACTTGAAATTCTAAGGGCTTGCGTTGTAAATCCGCATATCTCTTTTGACGGTTTCGAGCTGTCACAAGATTATCGCGGATTTTCTTGATTTTGTCTGTTGTTTCCAGAACGAGCTCAGGTCCAGTAAGCTGAGCTTCACCGGTCTCGTTCCAACAGACAGGTGAACGACATTTTCGACCGTAGAGAGCTTCGAATGGTGCCATATTAATGCTAGCATGATGACTATTGTTGTAAGAGAACTCGATCAGTGGAAGATGAGAATCCCAATTACCACCAAACTCTATCACGCATGCTCTAAGCATATCCTCCAAAGTTTGAATCGTTCTCTCAGATTGGCCATCTGTTTGGGGATGATAAGCAGTGCTTAGATTCAGTTGGGTTCCCAAAGCAGATTGCATGGCCTTCCAGAAATGAGATGAAAATTGAGCATCACGATCAGAGATGATATCCAACGGCACACCATGTCATGTCACAATCTCATCAACATAAATCTTTGCAAGTTTATCAGCAGATAGATCCTCGCGGATCGCAATAAAGTGAGCTGATTTCGTTAATCGATCGATGATAACCCAGATAGCATCATGACCTTTAGACGTACGCGGTAACTTAGTGATGAGATCCATCGCAATGTTCTCCCACTTCCAAACCGGTATCTCTGGTTGTACAAGCAAGCCAGAAGGTCGTTGATGTTCGGCCTTGACTTTGAGACAAGTTAGGCATTTTGATACGTACAAGGCAACATCCTTCTTCATACCAGGCCACCAGCACTGAGTACTAAGATCCTTGTACATTTTATCAGCACCAAGATGGATAGAATATCGAGACTTATGAGATTCGTCCATTACCAAGGTGCGAAGATCGTCTTGTTTCGGAATCCACAATCGATCCTTAAAATAGAGCAAACCATCGTCTTTCGCTTCGAGTTTAAGCTCAAGTTGAAGTGGTAATTCCATACCCATCAAATTTTGTGAAACACAAAATTGTTGAGCTTGAAGGACACGAGATTGAAGATCAGATAGAGTTCAAACAGAATGAAGCTTGGCTCGTTCTTTTCGACTAAGCGCATCAGCTACGACATTCGCCTTACCAGGATGGTAGCGAATCTCGCAATCATAGTCGTTCAAGAGTTCAACCCAACGTCGTTGCCTCATATTCAGCTCTTTCTGATTAAGAATATGCTAGAGACTTTTGTGGTCTGTGAAAACCACACACTTCGTTCCATAGCGGTAGTGTCTCCAGATTTTAAGCGCGAAAACCACAGCTTCTAACTCAAGATCATGAGTCGTATAGTTCTTCTCGTGAACTTTCAGCTGTCTAGATGCATATGCAATAACCTTACCTCATTGCATAAGGACGCAACCAAGACCTAAGTTGGACGCATCGCAATAGACAACGAAATCATCGCTTCCCTCGGGCAGAGATAGAACAGGAGCATTACATAAATTCTGCTTCAGCGTTTGGAACGCTTCTTCTTGCTTGGGACCCCACTCAAAAGGCTTATTCTTCTAAGTCAAAGCAGTGAGTGGAACCACAATCTTTGAGAAATTTGAAATAAATCGACGATAATAACCAGCAAGACCAAGAAAAGATCGAATCTCTGTAGGCGTCGTCGGTGTATTCCAGTCCTTAATAGCAGCAATCTTGGATGGATCCACATGAATACCCTGCTCATTGACTATATGACCCAAGAATTGAACTTCTTTAAGCCAGAATTCACACTTGGAGAATTTAGCAAAAAGTTGTTCCTTCTTCAGGAGTTCCAATGTTAAGCGAAGGTGTTGCTCGTGCTCGGCTCTAGATTTTGAATAAATGAGAATATCGTCGATGAACACAATAATGAACTTGTCCAAATAAGGTTTGCAGACCCTATTCATTAAGTCCATAAAGATAGCTGCAACATTTGTCAAACCAAAAGGCATGAAAGTGAACTCGTAATGCCCATATCTTGTGCGGAAAGCAGTTTTGGGAATATCTTCTTCGAGAACACGAAGTTGATGATACCCAGAACGCAGATCGATCTTGGAAAAGCATGAAGCACCCTGCAGCTGGTCAAAGAGATCATCAATTCGGATGAATCCTTTATCAGATAACTCTTGAAGCTGTTTCGATAACTCTTGCATCTCCGACGGTGCAAGACGATAAGGTGCTTTTGCAATCGGGTTGGCATTGGGTACAAGGTCCATATGAAACTTGACTTGACGAACTGGAGGCAAACCAGGCAGTTCATCAGGAAACACCTTCGGAAAATCCCGAACGATCGGAATATCCTGAATACTCTTGCTCTTGCTTTTCTCCTCGGTGACATGTGCCAGAAAAGGAACATATCCTTTTCGTAAATACCTTTGGGCTTCTAAACACGACATAAGCTTCAAACCACCAGATGGCTTCTCTCCACGGAACATCGCCAGAAGACAAAGGAATACGAACAATCTTATCAAAACAAGCCACCTCAGCGTGGTGTTTGGTTAACCAATCCATTCCAATGATAATATCGAAACTCCCAAGTTGCATCGGTGTGAGGCCAATAGGAAAAAGATGGTTATCAAGGTTCAACTGGCAATCACGAATAACAGAATCGAGAACAAGGGGTTTACCAGTAGCAACTTCGACAGATAAGGGTTTCCTCAGTTTGGTTCTAGGTATCGCAAGCAAAGGCTCAAAAGACAAAGAAACAAAACTTCTATCGGCACTAGAATAAAAAAGAATAGACGCAGGTCGATTGTTAACAAGAAACGTACCGTTAACCACTTCGTTGTCGGCCCTCGCTTCGTTTGCATTCAAATTGTACGCTCGCCCACGAGCGGGATTCACATTGACGTTGACGTTCGCATTCGGGTTCGTGTTAGCATTCGCGTTTGCATTCACCAGTCTTGGACAGTTGTTGCGGAAGTGACCATACTCTCCACAATTAAAACATGAACCCGGTGGGAATCTCACAGCATTCCCTTGACCCGGAGC
>JARYGA010034977.1:0-19284 GCA_030545235.1 Helianthus tuberosus | reverse complement strand
TGAACCTGCAACCCTACTTTTGCAGCCTCTGATTATCGGAAAATCTGAGCCAAAACATCGTTTTTTTTAAGATTCCGCTTGTTTTTTTTATTTTTGTTTGTTCGGTTTTTTTTTTGAGGTGTCGATGATGATAACAATATATCTGAGACACCTCCCGAGTTTGCGATTTCTGGGTGCGTTCATTTTTTTTGTAAATTTTTTTTTTGTAAAAAACAAAATTAACCCGTAAACTTTTTAACGTAAACCGTAAACTTTTTTAACGTAAAACGTAAAAACGTGAAGCGTAAAAAGTTTTACGTAAAACGTAAATCGTAAAAAGTTTTACGTAAAACGCAAAACGTTTTACGTAAAACGTAAAGGAAAATTGGTTTTAATAAACCAGCCTTTGCCCCATTGGTAAATAATAATGCTACCTACAGATTTGGTAGTTAATAATCTTACGTTTCAATATGTTGGTACTCAATAGACCTCCGTTAGTTTTTTTTAACTGAAGTTAGTTTTTAAGTTTTATTTATTACACAAACAGTCCCTGTAGTTATAAAAAAATCATAAAAACAAAAAAAAAATCTAAAAAATTCTAAAAAAAATCATAAAAATTCTAAAAAAATCAAAAAAAATTCTAAAAAAAATAAAAAAATCGTAAAAAATCGTAAAAATTCTAAAAAAATCAAAAAAATTCTAAAAAAATCAAAAAATCATAAAAAAACCGTTTCGACCCGTACCGTTTCGACGCGAACCATTTTCAACCCGGACCGTTTCGACTCAGACCGTCTTCGACCCGGACCGCCACCACCACCACCACCACCACCACCACAACACCGCCACCACCACCACCACCACCGCACCGCCACCGCCACCACCACCACCACCGCACCGCCACCGCCACCGCCACAGCACCGCCACCACCACCACCGTTTTCGAAACGGTCCGGGTCGAAAACGGTTCGGGTCGAAACGGTACGCGTCGAAACGGTACGCGTCGAAACGGTACGTGTCGAAACGGTATGGGTCGAAACGGTCCGGGTCGACACGGTACGGTTCGAAACGGTTCGCGTCGAAACGGTACGGTTCGAAACGGTTTTTTATGATTTTTTTGATTTTTTTAGAATTGTTTTGATTTTTTTTAGAATTTTTATGATTTTTTTAGAATTTTTTTGATTTTTTTAGAATTTTTATGATTTTTTTGAATATTTTTGATTTTTTAGATTTTTTTTTTATTTTTATGATTTTTTTTATAACTACAGGGACTGTTTGTGTAATAAATAAAACTTAAAACTTGTAATTATAACTACAGGGACTGTTTGTGTAATAAATAAAACTTAAAAACTAACTTCAGTTAAAAAAAACTAACGGAGGTCCATGGAGTACCAACATATTGAAACGTAGGATTATTAACTACCAAATCTGTAGGTAGCATTATTATTTACCAATGGGGCAAAGGTTGGTTTATTAAAAACCAATTTTCCAAACGTAAAAAGTTTTAACGTAAAACGTAAAAAGTAAAAAGTTCTACGTAAAACGTAAAAAGTTTTTTCATAAAACGTAAAACGTAAAAACTTTTTCGTAAAACGTAATTTTTTTTTAGTAAAACGTAAAAAGTTTTACGTAAAACGTAAAAAACCGGCGCGTAAAACGTAAAAAAACGTTAACGTAAAAAACCGGCGCGTAAAACGTAAAAAACCGGCGCGTAAAACGTAAAAACGTAAAAAACGTTAACGTAAAAACTTTTTACGTTCCGTAAAAAAACGCTCGTAAAAAAACGGGGCGTAAAAAACGTAATATAAAAATCTGTTTTTTAATCATTAAAAAAATTATCATTAAAATCTGAATTTAAAATATTGTTTTAATATAAAAATCTGTTTTTTAATAAAAAGTAATAAATGAATGGGACAAAAAAGACATTTAAAAATAATATATATAAAAAAGACAAAAAAAGCAATTTTACCTAAATACCCTTTAACAATAAAATAATAAAAACATAATAAGACAAAAAACTTTTAATATTAATATTAACTACTTTTAATCTCATCCATCCATCTAGTTGATCAAAGGGCTAGAAAGTGGTTCCCATGGTTCTTTCAACTAGAGGTGGTTTTCATTTTCGTGGTCCCCTATATATATATAGGGAGAAGATCATGCGAGAACCACCTCTTATTGTGAGAACCGCGAGAACCAATGTGAACACACCAAAAATGCCTAAAAATAGCTAAAAATCACACAAAATTTTTTTTTTGAATTTTTTAATATTTTTTAAAAAAAATCGCTACTTTTCGAAGTAAAAAAAAATATTTTTAAAATTTAAAAAAAAAAATTTTTTTTGCTTCGAAAAGTAGCGATTTTAACATAAAAAATATTAAAAAATTCAAAAAAAAATTTTTAGATTTTTTTTTTTTTATTTTTTTAGATTTTTTTAGGTTTTTTGGGGGTTTAGTTTTTAGCATTTTAGCTTGGGGGGGGGGGGGTGGGGGTGGGGTTAGGTTTTTGGGGGTGGGGGAGGGGGGTTTAGGTTTTGGGGGGGGGGGGGGGGGGTGGGGTTAGGTTTTTTTTTTTTTTGTTTTTTTAGCATTTAGCTTGGGGGGGGGGGGGGTTTAGGTTTTTTTTTTTTTTTTTTTTTGGGGGGGGGGGGGGGTTAGGTTTTTTTTTTTGGGTGGGGGGGGGGGGGTGGGGGGTTTAGGTTTTTTGGGGGTGGGGGTTAGGTTTTTTTAGCTATTTTTGGTTGTGTTCACATTTGTTCTCAAGCTTCTCACAATAAGGGTGGTTCTCGCATGAGCCCCTCCCTATATATATATATATATATATATATATATATATATATAGGAATAAGTTAAAATGAGAACCACCTCGAGTTGTAAGAACCAGCGAGAACCACCCCCGCGGGGGGGCGTTGACCACGAAATTTTTTTTACACCTAGATCCGTATATTTTAACACGGGGGGTAAATTTTGGGTTCAAACGGCGCGCCCGAGGGGGTAGTTTTTTACGCCCAAAGTTTGGTAAAAAAAAAAAGAAAAATTAAAAAAATTAAAAAAACCCAAACTTTGGGCGTAAAAAACTACCCCCTCGGGCGCGCCGTTTGAACCCAAAATTTACCCCTCGTGTTAAAATATACGGATCTAGGTGTAAAAAAAATTTCGTGGTCAACGGCCCCCCGCGGGGGTGGTTCTCACTGGTTCTTACAACTCGAGGTGGTTCTCATTTTAACCTTCCCCTATATAATATATATATATATATATCTATGAGTGGGTTACTTATACTATAGGAAATGGTTGTGAATGAAGGATAAAGAAAATGTTATTGTTCATCTATAAATATACAGAAACAATGTTCACCCTTATAAATTTTTATTAATATTTTTTGAAATTGGTTATGAGTGAAGGAGAGAAAAACAATATAATAATAAAGGTATAAAAATATTATTTAACTAAAAAGGGAGAAAAGTGCCTGGATAGTCCTTGTGGTTTGCTCCGTTTTCACATATAATCCCTACACTTATGAAATTACAGCTATAGTCCCCATTGGCGAGCAACGTCAGATTGTTAAAGGGCGGCACACCATGTCGGCCTGTTAACAGCACCACCACTAATGTGTTGGCGGAGTGAAGCAAGAGAGAGAGATAGAGACGTTGGATTGGGGCTGCGTAGTGTTGTGCGCGAATTTGAGGGGGAAAAGGTAGGGTGTGTCCATTGGGTTGGGGATTTAAAAAGGGTTTTTACATATTTCTCCCTTCTAAGTTGTCTTATTACGTATTTCTCCTCCCTTACCCATATATATTACCTATTTTCTCATTTCATTAAAATTACTCTTATTAGATGACTGTTTTACCCTTATTTAAATCTGGGGCGTAGCTTTCAAGGGGCCGAGGGGGGCGACCCCCCGAACTTTTCGCTCAGTAGTGTTATGTATGTACGTTTCGTGTAGAATTTTTTGGGTATATACGTTTTCGACCTCCCGGTTTTATAAAAAAATTACTTATATAGAATTTTTAGATTCGGTGACTTCCAACTCTCCGGTGGAAATTTTTAAGTTTCACCACTGATTGAAATCACATTCATCCGACCATATTTTCACCCTAAATTACACTAAAAACACTACATTTTCTCTCTCTTTTTTAATTAAATAATATTTTTTATAGCTTTATCATTACATTTTCTCTCTCCTCCACTTACAACCAATCTATACTATATAATAAAATAAACTTGTTTTGGGACACTTATCATTCTCTCATTTAATTGATTAAAATTATTAATAATACTAATAATAATAATAATATTTAATCTAAATTAATTCAAATTCGTATTATTGCAAGCTTTTTAAAATGTTATAGATAAATTCTTAATTTTATTGATAAAGGGTATTAAATTAAATTTACATATCGATATTATCACATGTTTTTATGTATACGGGTTTTTATCCATTTCAATAGTATGTTTATTGAGTTAATTCCTAATTTTTCTCATTTGGATCTACATAAATCGAAGATAATGAGAATAAGTTTATATGTGTTTTTTAATCAAATATAAAATCTAATCTAATACAATTTTTTATTATCAATAATATTTAATCAAATCTAATAAAAATTCATACAAATTCCAAAGTTGATATTAACTTTCAAATAATTAAATAAAACCCACCTAACATCAGAAATGTTTATGTTAAATTCGATTAATTAATTTGTTCAACAATCACTATTACCGATTTATCATCATACAACCTCCCACCTATTCAATCATATGATTTTTATATCTTATATTAACTAAATAAATAAAGATTAATATTCAATCTTATCCTACTTTAAATGTAAAAAAAATCCGGTAATTCAGATTAATATTCAATCTTATCCTACTTTAAATATAAAAAAATCCGTTAGTTTTTTTAAATATATATTTTTTATTATTTGGTATATAAAATTATATTTATTCAACCCATGTAATACACGGGGGTTTTTAAAAATATAACTTTTTTTATTGTTTGGTAAACAATATTACATTTATTCAACCCGTGTAATATAATGGTTTTAAAGATATAATTTTTTTTATTATTTGGTATATAATATTACATTTATTCAACCCATACAATACATATGGTTCTTATAGATATAACTTATTTTATTATTTAATATATAAAATTACATTTCTTCAACCCGTGCAATAAAGAAGGCTTTTAAAAAGATAATGTTTTATTATTTGGTATATAAAATTCATTTATTCAACCCGTGTAATACACGGGATTATAACCTAGTTTTAAAATATATTAAAAAATTATAGGGGGTGAACAATGTCCCCCCAAATATACAGATGAACAGTAACATTTTCTCTCTCCTGCACTTACAACCACTTTTTATACTCTTTAAGTTTTAAAAACACCACACACATAATTTAATGCCATAAATGTGAATGCTCTAAGGGTCAAATAATAAGAATAGTGAGAGTATTATAATTAAAAGTATGGACATAAATCATCAGCAGCAACAAATCATGCTTGTAAGGGGATGAGGGGTGGTTCACTAGTGATAGAATTCTATCACTCCCACTATCCAATCAAATCATGCCATGTCATCACCCAATATTATATCACTAGTGATAGAAATGTAGGGGGCGTGGTATCACTAGTGATGGGAGTCCAATGTACAAGTATTAATGCACAATGTACAAGATACACATTCATTCACTTACATGTTCAACGCGTTATATATATAACGAGTTATACTCC
Organism: Helianthus tuberosus; assembly: GCA_030545235.1. Taxonomy (NCBI): domain Eukaryota; kingdom Viridiplantae; phylum Streptophyta; class Magnoliopsida; order Asterales; family Asteraceae; genus Helianthus; species Helianthus tuberosus. The sequence continues at coordinate 13,576 of JARYGA010034977.1, read as the reverse complement.
ATCACTCGTTATATTAGGGGAGGCGGCGGTGTTCCACGAGTGATACAATTGTATCACGGTAATTAACGATTCCACCCTGTGTGGCCTAAATATGAATCTATGAAATAATGAATGTTTCATTCACTTTTATAATAAAATGAAACATGCACCAGGTACCCTAAACAAACCAATTTTATTTATATAATAATCAAAATTCTAAGCCTAAAATTGTTGAATAAACAGACTATTATTGAAAAATCTAATACAATTGAAATTACTTAGAGCCCTAATTTCGTGACAACATAGCCTACTTCTTTTTCAAAATTGAAGAAGCCAAGAACCGAGCCACTTCCTCTTTCGATAATTGAATCAGAAGAACTCATGTCGTTCAGATTGCAGCTAAAAATCGATTAAGGGTTGTTCAGAATGCAGCACCAAAGAGCCATTTAGGTAGATATGTAATAAGCCAGCCCGTCGATCGTATAGAGGAAGAAGATATGATGGTTCTGGTGTAGTCACACCCCGATATTTCCACGTATTACCGGTGGGCCCGACGGGGAGTATCGTGACGTAGTTGATATCATCATAGACAATTAATCACAGTTTAATGCACAACGGAAGACTAAAATAATAATACAAACCGAATTTGAAAAGTATAATAAAATATTATACAAACGGTCAATAATGGATCCACAGGCGGATCTTAAAACAGAAATATAAATATTGTTCAACAGACTTAGACGTTCAGAACTTGCAAGATTCTTTATTAACGCCCCGAGCTCCCAACCAATTACGTACGGTACCTGTCACTGAGTCTTTTTGGAAAATATGTTAGTTTACACTGGTAAATACAATTAACCGACTCTTTTGAAAACATTTATGAAAATTGGTTTAAATGCACAAGGTACAAACATTTTATAACTTGGGACAATTATATTAATAACAATCTTGTATCAGATTTACATGTTTGTCCAACATTTAGGGCCGGTATAAAAGCCGAACAAGATTAATCGACACACCACAAATATATACTCACAAGAAGTTTCCTCACGAGTGAGTATAGCTTTTACATACGTAACATACAGGTGTATGCCTACACCTCGTGCTTAAGTCGTGGTCATTCATGCTTTTTGAATGAGCCAAGGATATCCAGGACACGGTCATTAACCACCAATGTCATTTGTTATCAAGCAATACTGATTAAAACGGGATTATACAATTTAATCATATCCGATTAAAAGGTTTCTACACCCGACCAAGCGGTAATAATTTACCGTATCCCAAGCCCGTATAAGGGAAAATAAGTTAAAAGTATTTACCTGAGCCAAATGGAATTTATTCTCAGTCGTATATTCTAATCAGCAAGTGCAAGTACTCTACCGGGGCTCTCAATCTGGAACGAAGGTTTTAATAACCTATTAGATTCCTAACTGGTCTTATTTAAGTTTTAACTTAGACCGGTTAGTTTTAAAGAAAGGTTTACGGTACAAAACGTAAGATTAAGCGATGAACGGATTGGAATGTAATTTAGACCCGACAAGTATGAAGACTTTTTTATAATGGGTAAACTAAACACATTCTGGATTTTGAAGTAAAAATGATAAGGTTTGACCCGTTTCGGCCATTTCATGCAAACTAGTTACATAAACCGTACCGAACGCGTATATGCATAACGGGTAACCGGATGAGTCATATACAAGTTCCAATAGTTATTATGCTTAAAATATGTTGTGATATCAGTAGGATATCAACAATTATGCCCCAAATGTATTTAAGACCAATTTAAGTCCCAGAAGGGTATTTTGGTCATTTTAAAGTTTATAAAAGAGGTTTAATAACAAACTGAGATTCTGGTCTAAAATGTTCAGGAAAACATTTATTTTATGTTGTTATATCAGCAAGATATCATACATGTGTGTGTTTAATCATTTATGGCCAAACTATGCACCGTATGGGCATTTTGGTCATTTCACACATGCTTTTAAGCTTAAATTTGGAAATATGAGTTCAAGACTTATACTTACTGTTAAAGTATAAAAATTTATTTATAAAATCAGTAGGTAACAAGTCTTAGGCGTTAAATATGGTTATAAACCATACTATGCGTTTAATTAGCGTAAAAGTCGGTAATTGACGGTATTCAATGTGTTTATCAAATTCTGAAGTTTTGATCAGTCTCTAATGCTTAAAATATTTTATTCAACATATGATATCAGTAGAAAATGGTTTGGTATGCAAATCATATGTTAAACTCATTTTATTAAAAAAAGGGCATTATCGTCAATTACCGAATTTACGCTAGAACTCTATGCTATGGTAAGTATAAAATTTGAAAAAAATTTCCAAAAATCCCTAAATATTATTTCATAATAGTGGGTAGCAAGTTTGGTGCCAAAAATTGGGTTTAAATATGATTTATGCCGAAAATGCAATTTAATTAACAAAAAGCTTTTATTTTACGATATCTTGCAAAACTTTTATTTTAGACCAGGAACTGATGTCAAATTTTTAGGACATACTTATATATCAGTAATAAAACTTTTTGTCCTCTCACATTTTCAAAAATCTCGTTTTTATATCAAAAGGACATAATGGTCAAGTTTTAAGCATTTAACGGAAACATGCAAATGATTACGGATTTCTAAGGAACCGTGTAGTATAACCTCAGAGGGTTATACCAACATGTAATGTGGTCCCAAAGGAACCCAAAGGCATAACTAAACTTAAACTAAATCGAGTCAGAACTGAAAGTCAAAGCAAAAGTCTACTTTTGCGACTTTCGGTTGCGAACCAAGCCTAATACTCAGAATTGTCGGGTTGAACATGCCTAAACATGTTCTTATATTATTTACCAAGTTGTTTAAGTGATAAAAGGTATTTTATAGCTTCTACATTATCAGTTATGTGTTATTTTGTAAAAACTGACTCGTTTGACTTTTCTGTTAAGTAGTTTGACCAGACAATTGACTGAGATAACGTGGTAATTAGAAGGTTCCCTTTTAAGGGTTTAACACCTACATAATTAACAACACATATCCACTTTCAATTCGAATAATGGCTAGACCGTTAGTGATTAATCACAAAGTCAAAGTATCATTACGATATCTTTGACTTTCGGTCATTAAGCTAATAAAACCTTAACTATAGAAGCTAAGAACGCTTACACAAGGTCCTAGCATGAAGATTGAACTAAGGAGGGCTTCCTTCTTGATCAGGAATCCCATAGAATGCTTCAAAGAGCTCAACAAGAGAGAAGGTGATGAAAATTTGAAGTGAGCAAGGAATATGGCAGCCAATGCCCCTATTTATAGTGCAAACGACTCTCACAAGATCATCAAAAGTGTTTAGGGATGTTGAGATTGCTCCATGTGTCCCAAGTGGTTTTAAAAACCATCAAACAACCATAGGTTTCGAGTTATGAGAGTGTGTAGGTGGTTTGGAGAAGAAAGCATGCTGAAACCTGCATCTGTGCAGGGATTCTGCCCATTTTAGGCCGTCGCGTCGCGTGACGGCAGAGTGGTTGTGGTGTGGCGCGACGCCACCCCTATGTGGACCAGCAAAACAAGTTTCAAACCTGGCAGATTCAGTCCCTTGACCTTTAAAACCTCATAACTTCAATTTTAAGCACTTTTAACCCATAAAGTTTATATTTTGATGATCTTTAGGATATAACCAAACATCATTAGGTCCGGTTTCGTTAATCGACAACCAAAAACACTAGTTTTGCTTCGTTGATGCTTTTAACCCTTTATTTACGAAAGTGAACGCTTTTAATATCAAACGATATCGAAACCTCGTGAATTTTTCGTCACTTGTTCTTGAGAGTATAATTAATCGTTACAAGGCTCCGGGCTCGTTAAAAGGTCACTCAGAGGTATTAATTTAACATGTTGACACGTTTAACCCTCGCGTCTTGTAAACTTTCACTTTTTTCACAAACGGCTTCATATGTTTCACAATTCTTTCGTTTCAGAGTATAAACATCATGTAGGGTTAATAAAAGGCAAAATTTTCGAGTGTTGACACTTTGGATCCTTTCACACATATCTTTTCCTTGTTTGTCAACTTTAGTCCTTCGAAATCAATTCTTTACACGTTTAAAGCTTATGACACGTGTCGTTACTATATTGGCCATGATTTTCCGAGGTGTTACATGGTGTGGGGTTTGTTGTATTGTATACTAGAGGAAGATGAAAAGAACTGATGGATAATGGGTTTTTACAAGGGTAATTTCTCAAAAAGGGGAAATATGTAATTGTTTTTTTATTCAAGGAAATACGTAATAAGGCAGCTTAGGAGGAGGGGGAATATGTCAAAATCTCTTTAAAAAAAGATTTTGTTGAAGGTTTTTTGAAGGCTGATGTTGCAGGTTGTTGTGGATGTACAAAGGAAGAAGATGATGATTTTGGCAGGTGGTCTTATTTGCAAATCATGTCCTTTGTCTTCAATAATTACATTAATCATACCTAATGTTTACAAATCCTAACATGTTATATCCTTTACCCCAAACCCAATTAATTTTCTCAGTTAATTGTAGTCACGTGGGGCCCACATGATGGCATTAATGTCTTTTAACCTACCCATCTGTTTCCCCCCATTTAAAACCCCAAATAACCCTAATTTGTTGACTGATACTGGTTGCCATCTTCACCCTCATCACACTCCACAATCGTCGACGCAGCCGAAGCCGTAGACCAAACCGTAGACGCAACAGTCGACGTGTCACACCCCCAAAAATACCCCAAGCGGAAACCCCCGCGAGGCGTGTGATGTACCAGGATCTAACCACCAATCACATTGAACTCACAAAAGATTTTAAATAAAACTTTCATTCATTAAGATAAAGCGGTACATTACATAAAGTATAACTCTACGTTTTCAGCGGAAGCCTAAATCATTAGTTATGTATTTCGTAAACCAAATGTATGGTAGTTATTAGACTCGTCTCGTGTTTCCACGTGTCTCGACCCATGACCACTCCAGCTTCCCAGACAACAAGTTCCATGACAGTGTACCTAAGGACCTGCAAGCATGCAGAAAAGTGTATCAGACAACGCTGGTGAGTTCACAGTTTGTTTAATCGTTTGTTACCAAGTATTGACTTATGTTATGTTGATAATAACTCGATACCGAAGACGGCTCCTTTTTGCCCTTCTCCAATGCTCTATCAAACATTGGTCATGATTTTAAAGTTATTAGTTCACGCCCGTCCTATCCAGGTACGTCGTGAGGGTGCCAAACCTAATTGCGCTATCAACTAATAACCCCGTTGCCGTACAAGCAACTAACCCGGTAGTATGATGGGATTTAAGTGATAAAAAGTGAGTGTATTATCCAACATCAACATTTACTGAAAATTGTTTCATATCCCCTGCAAGGGTATGGGTTTGTGAAAACTGCCTCACATCCCCTACAAGGATGTGGGTTCATGAAAATCTGTTTATTTGTTTGTCTGTTCGATTGTCCCCACCGGACGCATGCTTGTTTTGAGAAAAGTGAACTCACCTTAGTTTTGATCGGTATGTTAAGTTACCCTTTCCAAGTTGGTCAACCAAACCCTACCGTGGTTACCAATAAGAATCAGTTTCGTCCACAAATAAGTCATGTATTTTCACAGATTGCATTTACCGTAAGGATCACCGTATAACACATAGCAAGTACTCAAATCACATAACAACACTTAACATATGAGTTTGTTACTCACACGAGTCAAATCAGGTTTCTCAATCTAATTTAATGTCATACAACTTATAACACAAACATTCATCAACAACATCATCATAAGTTACTGTTCGTGGGATGCTTCTCGGCGAAGGTTACTCTCGACGAAGAACTATACTTCGTCTAGTAGTGTTGCGGCGAAGAATCATCTTGACGAAGGACTATTCTTCGTCAAGATTGAGTGTGGCGAAGAACTATAGAGGTTTGCCAAGAAATAATCAACGAAGAACCCATTCTTCGTCGAACTCATCAGACAGTTACAGTTCCTTTGATTTCGTAACAACAGTTAACAAGTTTGACTGTTTCCCATATCAGATTAATCGACAGTTTTAACCATGATTAAACACCCTAATTAAGAACAATCATCAACTACTCAAAACGTAACAGTTTCCACTTAACACACAAATCATTCTAACAATCATTGACCATAATCACATGCTAACATGTACCACCAGAGCCATTAGTTTCTCAATACAAATCAACATCAATCCAATCAGAACAATGATTATCGAAACATACAAGAATCAGCAACACTTTCATCATACAAACCCTAATTACGGAATCAACTTTCATTCGGCCAATAAACAATAAGTCTTTATACACACAAGGGCCTACATACTCATACAAAATCATCATTACATGAAATCACATATCGTATGTTCATCCAATAAACAAGAACAAGACACTAACCGAACACCGGACTGATTAGTTTTCTCTAGATGGAGAGGCTTCGAAACTCACAAATGTCGTCACACAGGGGGAAGGGAAAGGGAGAAAGTTTTAGGGTTTGATATTACGATCTTTCGGTTATGAGTGATTTTTCGCATAAAAAAAATAACAATCAGACCATTCTTGGCCTCGAATAACCTGGGCCATGGGCCCTGTTTGACGAAGTACCTCTTGGCGAAGAATCCTTCTTCGCCCAAGAGTGTTGTGACGAAGGACCCACTCTTCGTCAAGAGTGGCTGTGGCGAAGACCTATTCTTCGTCGAGAGGTGGTTGTGACGAAGACCCTTCTTCGTCGAAGGAATGATTGTGACGAAGACCCTTCTTCGTGGAAGGAATAATTGTGACGAATACCCTTCTTCGTCGAAGGAGGTTCTTCGTCGAACAGTGGAAACATAAACAATATTTGAACAACTCCTAAGTTAACATGCAACAACCATCATAACAATACCTTATTCATTCATATATTGTGTATAGGTTACAATGTAGAACGAATTGTGAAAACAAGATTATGAAATAAGTGACGCGTAGAGGGAAGACCTTGAAATCTCGGGTTGTCACATCATCCCCAACTTGAAAGAAATTTTGTCCCGAAATTTGATAAGTACCCCAAAGCAGCTAGGTAATAGATCAGGATGACTGTGGATTTTCATCAGGTGCCATATCATACCCAACTTGAAAGGGAATTTCATCCCGAAATTCACCAGTCTCATCAGAATTTTGGTTTCGCCGTTTTGAACAGTTGCGGTACTTGTGCTTCATCTGATTTCCGCGTTCCCACATGAACATCGGTCCATGTCTTGAGTTCCAACGAATCCTCACGATTAGTATCCGACTGTGCTTACGGACCTTAACTTCCCGATCCATGATTTCGATGGATTCCTCGACAAACTGCAACTTGTCGTGAATCTTAGGCTCTAGTAAGTGTATCAAAAACGTTTCACCGGACAAACACTTCTTTAGGTTCGAGACTTAAATGACATCGCGAACGTTACTCATTTTGCAAGGTAGCTCGAGTTTGTAGGCCATGACACTGATTCTTTCCAGAATTTTGAATGGCCCAACGTAACGTAAATTCATCTTGCCACGCTTCCCAAAGCGCACCGCACCCTCCCAGGGTGAGACTTTCAATCATGACACGTTTGCCTGCAGCGAACTCCCAGCGTTTCCTAAGCTTATCAGCTTTCCTGGCGGTCACTCGTTGCTGCCATACGATTCCCGATCTAAACAATCCTCTCAGGGGTTTCAAGTACAAGACCTGGACCTGTGATTAGGTTGTCACCCACCTTAGTCCAATAAGGAGATCGGCATTATCGTCCATGCAATGCCTTAAACAGAGCCGCCTGAATACTAGATTGGTAACTGCTGCAGTAGAACTCAACCAAAGGTAAGTGTCCTTCCAATTTTACTAAAGTCAATCACACACACGCTCGCAGCATGTCTTCGAGTGTCAGGATGGTTCGTTTACTCTGACCGTTTGTCCTATGGTGATAAGCAATGCTCGTGTCTAGACGTAAGCCAAGGGTGTTGTGTATTGCCTGTCATAAATCAGGTGTAGATCAAAATCAGATGTAACAGGAGTTGGCACCCTGTGCCTAGAAACCGCCCTTCACATGTAATTACTCACAGGATACGAAGACTTGTCAATTTTCCTTGATTGCAAGAGAGTGTACTGGTTACATGAGACAATCAACGATCACCCAGGTGATATTGTTTCCATTTTGAGTTTTAGGTAGACCAGTGACAAAATCCGTGGCTATCTGTTCCCATTTCCAAATGGGTGTTTCTGGTTGCTAACACAACCCTGGAGGTTTCTGATACTCCACCTTGACTTTCGCATAAGTCAAACATTGTTCACATACATTGCTATGTGGGCTTTCACATCCGATCATTAGTACAAGATCCTTAGATCCTAAGACATTCTATCAAAACACGAATGAGTAGAACATCGAGGCTCGTGTGCTTCGCCCAACACAAGTTCCCTAGGATTGCTGTATAGTGAGACCCATATTCGCTTCATGAGGTAGTGGGTATCGACCGATTTTAGATACAAGTCGTTTTTCCACGCCCCGCACGGATTCAGCTGGGAGGTTCTCGTCCTTCAATGCTTCGGTTCGAGCAGAACGGATCTGATCAGGTAGGTTAGAGTCGATGGTGTGCTAGGAGGCTCGTACACGTTTAGGTTTCACAGTCGAAATCATTCAAAAGTTCCATCTAGCGATGCCCTCACATGCTTAGCTCTTTCGAAACAAGGGTACACGGGAGGCCCCTGTGATCGGTCTAAGTAGTGCATTTGGTACCGTCCAAGTAATGCCTCCAACTTAAATCCAAAGACCATGGCTTCCACCGCAGGTTGTGACTCGTGCAATTCTTCTTGTAAATCCACTACGTAAGCCATCACCTCCTCGTGTTGCATCGGCGTGTAACTGGGACTCTGATTCGAACCATCCTGGTATACTGCTAGATCACCCGTACCCTCGGGTAATGATGATGCTCAGTGCATTGTAGAGTTGGGTTTCAAAAGCTGAAAGGATGTCCTCCTGTTTTGTCTCCCACGAATACACAGCACCTTGCTGTGCTAAAGAGATTAAAGCTGCGCGATCTTCGAAAATCCCGCGATGAATCTGCGATAGTATCTTGCGAGACCAAGAAATTGCTGTATTCCCGAAGGACTCTTTTGTGCTAATCAATTTCTAATAAAATGGATCTTAGCGAGATCCACGTGTATCCCCACTTCATTGACTACGTGACCAAAAAAGTGTAATTCTCGAATCCTGAAGCTACACTTAGGTAGACTTCGCATGGAGTTGCTCCTCCCCTAGGAGCTCTAAGATGAAATATAAGTGCCGTTCATGGTGTTCCTTTCTCCTGGAAGTGATTCAAAATGTCATAGATAAACACGGTTGACGAATCTGGCGAGATGAGGTTGACACATACTACTCATGTGATGCCTAAGGCTGCTGGTGTGTTGGATAACTTAAACAACATGAACAGAAAATCGTAGTGGCCGTACTGTGTCTATAACGCCGTGTTAGGAATCATCCTCCCCTGGGTCTTCCATCAGGTGACAGTCCGATCTTAAGTCGGTTTCCGAATAGAAGCTTGATCATTGCAGCGGGTCAAGCAGGTCATCGATGCGAGATAGAGGGTGACGGTCTATGAATGCTACCTTGTGGTAGTCTGTACACGTACGAACGGACTCGTCCTTCATTTTTCACAATAGAGCTCGGGCTCTCCAAGAAGAGGAGCTAGATCGATAAAACTCCCATCCAGTAGTTCCTGAAGTTGACAGTTCTTACAACCTTCTAGGCGCAAGACGATAAGAGGTGCCAGAAATCAGGACTACTTCTGGCGTGATTCACATCTGATATTCATCCTGACAATGCGGGGGGGGGGGGGTGACCTGGAAGTTCTTCGGACTGCACACCGGTAATCAATGATAGGGTAGCAGGGTAGGTGAAACACTCCTGGGTTCCCACCTTCGAAGTGATGCTGACAATCAGTGAATCTCCACATGAAGAGAGATATACATACGATTTCCTCCTTACAGAAGGTTTCTGCTTGAGGCTTGGACATCCGGTCCATACTATCGACTACACCAAAGCTTCTAACAGTAGCAGGGGGAAGGTCAATGTCGAACTCGTGACCTACAAGATTGAGTTGCACCTTAGGTGAACGTGTGAGACTTCAATTAGCTTGCCATCAGCCACTTCTACAACGTGTCTGTCTTCAAGAGGCATCAGGGTTAAACAGAACAGAGACGAAGCGATTAGTTACCCAAAAACATACAAGCTACCATGTTGTTATTATTCCTGGCGTCGCCTACGCCAATCCTAAATGCCCTTCCACGAGCACCACTTCCAGTGTCGTTGTTACTGTTACGAGGATTCCCAATACTGTCATTGTTCCCTGGGTTGTTGACGTCTTGACTTATCAACGGCCAATCCTTGTCAAAGTCACCTTCATTTCCATACTGAAAGTTATGATTTGCGAGTACCTTGTTGTCGCCGTGGCCATTGCCTCTAATATTGTTGCTTTGAAAATAGATCCTTGCGATCTTTTTCCCTTAGGGTCCACCTTTCCATTGTTCTTGTCACGTCCTAGGGTACTTCCCATGGCGCTAGTAATTACACATCCCATATTCCAGTTGGTTTCCAGCGTTTATTCCCCGATTGGTTTGTAGGAGTTGGTTCCCAGACGTTGCTTACTAGGGTTAGGGACTCGATTGAAGTCAACCTACTGATGTTCGTTGTCAGAGAGTAATGTCATCCTAACACTAGGGTTGGTAATGCATCACGTTCATCTTCTTGTCCATCTGTCTTGCGAGCCGATTGAATAGCGCACGGTAAATCGTTAGAAAATCACAGAAGTGTCCATACTTCTGAATTTGAGGCGTCAATTTGTTGCGTCAAGGTAACCGAGAAAAGTGAGAAAGTATAGACCAAACATTTAACGTTTCAACATCTGTCTCAAAGACGTTCGCACTAACACCTAACATTTCTGTACGGCTCGCTAGACGTTCAGTTACGTGTTCAGGTATCACTCAATACCATCGAGACTCGTAAGGGTTCAGAGGGAAGTGTAAGGACCACGTTCAAACAGGAGACAGTCATTACTATGACCCCTATTGATCGTTGTGTTTCACATTTGGTCGAATAATGGAATGGAACCCCTTTCACACTTGTTAGGTCTCGTTGGGACTCACATGCACCCCACATTATTATTATGTGTGCACCCACAATAATAATATGATTTGCATGCTCGTCTCAGTTCCTCCTAACTTGTGTTAAATGGTTCCTCAGACTCGAGTAGAAAGACAAGGACATCACAAAACGTGGGTCATGAATTTCTAGGGAAACACCACACTATCAATCACTTAACACATGCAAGTAATACATGAATTCATATTGTTGTGCTAAACGTGCAATCACATGTAATATCATATGTAAGTGTTCACTAGTTATGTAGTGCAATGAGTAAACGAGAGACGAACCTTGCCGTCTGGAGCTGAGTGTCATGGTCGTATTCAGACCTTGTTCGGTTATAGTCTGGTTTTATAAAAACGTTTTAAAACCAAGTTCACTATAACCAGTGGCTCTGATACCAATCTGTCACACCCCAAAAAATACCCCAAGCAGAAACCCCTACGAGGCGTGTGACGTACCAGGATCTAGCCACCAAACACATTGAACTCATACAAGATTTTAAATAAAACCTTCATTCATTAAGATAAAGTGGTACGTTACTTAAAGTATAACTCTACGTTTTCAGCGGAAGCCTAAATCATTAGTTATGTATTTCGTAAACCAAACGTATGATAGTTATTAGACTCATCTCGTGTTTCCATGTGTCCCGACCCATGACCACTCCAGCTTCCCAGACAGCAAGTTCCATGACAGTGTACCTAAGGACCTGCAACCATGCAGAAAAGTGTATCAGACAACGCTAGTGAGTTCACAGTTTGTTTAACCGTTTGTTACCAAGTATTCACATATGTTATGTCGATAATAACTCGATACCGCAGACGGCTCCTTTTGGCCCTTCTCCAATGCTCTATCAAACATTGGTCATGATTTTAAAGTTATTAGTTCAAGCCCGTCCTATCCAGGTACGTCGTGAGGTTGCCAAACCTAATAGCGCTATCAACTAATAACCCCGTTGCCCTACAAGCAACTAACCCGGTAGTATGATGGGACTTAAGTGATAGAAAGTGAGTGTATTATCCAACATCAACATTTACTGAAAACTGTTTCATATCCACTGCAAGGATATGGGTTTGTGAAAACTGCCTCACATCCCCTACAAGGATGTGGGTTCCTGAAAATCCGTTTATTTGTTTGTCTGTTTGATTGTCCCCACCAGACGCATGCTTGTTTTGAGAGAAGTGAACTCACCTTAGTTTTGCTCGGTATGTTAAGTTACCCTTTCCAAGTTGGTCAACCAAACCCTACCGTGGTTACCAATAAGAATCAGTTTCGTCCACAAATAAGTCATGTATTTTCACAGATTGCATTTAACGTAAGGATTACCGTATAACACATAACAGGTACTCAAATCACATAACAACACTTAACAGATGAGTTTGTTACTCCAATGAGTCAAATCAGGTTTCTCAGTCTAATTTAATGTCATACAACTTATAACACAAACATTCATCAACAACATCATCATAAGTTACTGTTCGTGGGATGCTTCTCGGCGAAGGTTACTCTCGACGAAGAACTATACTTCGTCTAGTAGTGTTGCGGCGAAGAATCATCTTGACGAAGGACTATTCTTCGTCAAGATTGAGTGTGGCGAAGAGCTATAGAGGTTCGCCAAGAAATAAGTCAACGAAGAACTCATTCTTCGTCGACTAGATTCTTCGTCGAAACTATTCTTTGTCGAACTCATTAGACAGTTACAGTTCCTTTGATTTCTTAACAACAGTTAACAATTTTGACCGTTTCCCATATCAGATTAATCGACAGTTTTAACCATGATTAAACACCTTAATTAAGAACAATCATCAACTACTCAAAACGTAACAGTTTCCACTTAACACACAAATCATTCTAACAATCATTGACCATAATCACATGCTAACATGTACCACCAGAGCCATTAGTTTCTCAATACAAATCAACATCAATCCAATCAGACAATGATCATCGAAACACACAAGAATCAGCAATACTTTCATCACACAAACCCTAATTACGGATTCAACTTTCATGCGGCCAATAAACAATAAGACTTTATACACACAAGGCCCTACATACTCATACAAAATCATCATTACACGAAATCACGTATCATATATTAATCCAATAAACAAGAACAAGACACTAACCGAACACCGGACTGATTAGTTTGCTCTAGATGGAGAGGCTTTGAAACTCACAAATGCTGTCACACAGGGGGAGGGGAAAGGGAGAAAGTTTTAGGGTTTGATATTACGATCTTTCGGTTAAGAATGATTTTTCGCATAAAAAAATAACAATCAGACCATTCTGGGCCTCGAATAACCTGGGCCGAGGGCCCTGTTTAACGAAGTACCTTTTGGCGAAGAATCCTTCTTTGCCCAAGAGTGTTGTGACGAAGGACCCACTCTTCGTCAAGAGTGGATGTGACGAAGACTTATTCTTCTTCGAGGGGTGGTTGTGACGAA
>JARYGA010034976.1:0-38543 GCA_030545235.1 Helianthus tuberosus | reverse complement strand
AATCCGCATATATATCACCATTGCCCTTGATTTTCTTGATTGTATATCTCTTAAATATCAACATATACACGTGTGATTTAGTTTACGATGATTTTTCAATGCCGAGAACCTCGATCAGAGAGTAAAAAAGGCGTAAGGTTCACAATGGTGTAAAATTAAAATGGGATATACCGGGCTAGGATTCGAGTTACAGGAACAAGGGCAAAACCAACCACCCAAGAATGGAATCGTCGAGCGAAAACACTTGACAACCTCCTAGAAGCAGCTTTTCTTACCACCAGACATTTCACCATCAATTAGGAATCTGATGCCGTCACTAAAAACATTCCTTAAATTGTAGCCATTTGTTGAGTGTTTTTTTTTCGTGTCTAATCCGCTAATATATCACCATTGCCCTTGATTTTCTTGACTGTATATCTCTTAAATGTCAACATATACACGTGTGCTTTAGTTTACGAAGATTTTTCAATGCCGAGAACCTCGATCAGAGAGTAAAAAGGCGTAAGATTCACAATGGTGTAAAATTAAAATGGGATATACCGGGCTAGGATTCGAGTTACAGGAACAAGGGCAAAACCAACCACCCAAGAATGGAATCGTCGAGCGAAAACACTTGACAACCTCTTAGAAGCAGCTTTTCTTGCCACCACACCTTTCTCCATCAATTAGGAATCTGATGCCGTCACTAAACACACTCCTTAAATTGTAGCCATTTGTTGAGTATTTTTTTTTTGTGTCTAATCCGCATATATATCACCATTGCCCTTGATTTTCTTGACTGTATATCTCTTAAATATCAACATATACACGTGTGATTTAGTTTACGATGATTTTTCAATGCCGAGAACCTCGATCAGAGAGTAAAAAAGGCGTAAGGTTCACAATGGTGTAAAATTAAAATGGGATATACCGGGCTAGGATTCGAGTTACAGGAACAAGGGCCAAACCAACCACCCAAGAATGGAATCGTCGAGCGAAAACACTTGACAACCTCCTAGAAGCGGCTTTTCTTACCACCGGACATTTCTCCATCATTTAGGAATCTGATGCCGTCACTAAAAACATTTCTTAAATTGTAGCCATTTGTTGAGTGTTTTTTTTGGTGTCTAATCCGCTTATATATCACCATTGCCCTTGATTTTCTTGACTGTATATCTCTTAAATGTCAACATATACACGTGTGGTTTAGTTTACGAAGATTTTTCAATGCCGAGAACCTCGACGAGATAGTAAAAAAGGTGTAAGGTTCACAATGGTGTAAAATTAAAATGGGATATACCGGGCTAGGATTCGAGTTACAGGAACAAGGGCCAAACCAACCACCCAAGAATGGAATCGTCGAGCGAAAACACTTGACAACCTCCTAGAAGCACCTTTTCTTGCCACCAGACTTTCTCCATCAATTAGGAATCTGATGCCGTCACTAAACACATTCCTTAAATTGTAGCCATTTATTGAGTATTTTTTTTTTGGTGTCTAATCCGCATATATATCACCATTGCCATTGATTTTCTTGACTGTATATCTCTTAAATATCAACATATACACGTGTGATTTAGTTTACCATGATTTTTCAATGCCGAGAACCTCGGTCAGAGAGTAAAAAAGGCGTAAGGTTCACAATGGTATAAAATTAAAATGGGATATACCGGGGTAGGATTCGAGTTACAGGAACAAGGGCCAAACCAACCACCCAGGAATGGAATCGTCGAGCGAAAACACTTGACAACCTCCTAGAAGCAGCTTTTCTTACCACCGGACATTTCTCCATCAATTTGGAATCTGATGCCGTCACTAAAAACATTCCTTAAATTGTAGCCATTTGTTGAGTGTTTTTTTTTTTGGTGTCTAATCCACTTATATATCACCATTGCCCTTGATTTTCTTGACTGTATATCTCTTAAATGTCAACATATACACGTGTGATTTAGTTTACGAATATTTTTCAATGCCGAGAACCTCGACCAGAGAGTAAAAAAGGTGTAAGGTTCACAATGGTGTAAACTTAAAATGGGATATACCGGGGTAGGATTCGAGTTACAGGAACAAGGGCCAAACCAACCACCCAAGAATGGAATCGTCGAGCGAAAACACTTGACAACCTCCTAGAAGCAGCTTTTCTTGCCACCAGACCTTTCTCCATCAATTAGGAATCTGATCATGTCACTAAACACATTCCTTAAATTGTAGCCATTTGTTGAGTGTTTTTTTTTTGGTGTCTAATCCGTTTATATATCACCATTGCCCATGATTTTCTTGACTGTATATCTTAGAATCTGATGTCGTCACTAAACATATTCCTTAAATTGTAGCCATTTGTTAAGTGTCTTTTTTTTGGTGCCTAATCCGCTTATATATCACCATTGCCCTTGATTTTCTTGACTGTATATCTCTTAAATGTCAACATATACATGTGTGATTTAGTTTACGAAGATTTTTCAATGCCGAGAACCATGATCAGAGAGTAAAAAAGGCGTAAGGTTCACAATGGTGTAAAATTAAAATGGGATATACCGGGCTAGGATTCGAGTTACAGGAACAAGGGCCAAACCAACCTCCTAATAATGGAATGGTCAAGCGAAAACACTTGACAACCTCCTAGAAGCAGCTTTTCTTGCCACCAGACCTTTCTCCATCAATTAGGAATCTGATGCCGTCACTAAACACATTCCTTAAATTGTAGCCATTTGTTGAGTGTTTTTTTGGTGTCTAATCGGGAATAAATATCACCATTGCCCTTGATTTTCTTGACTGTATATCTCTTAAATATGAATATATACACGTGTGATTTAGTTTACGAAGCTTTTTCAATACCGAGAACCTCGATCAGAGAATAAAAAAGGCGTAAGGTTCACAATGTTGTAAAATTAAAATGGGATATACCGGGCTAGGATTCGAGTTACAGGAACAATGGCCAAACCAACCACCCAATAATGGAATCGTCAAGCGAAAACACTTGACAACCTCCTAGAAGCAGCTTTTCTTACCACCAGACGTTTCTCCATCAATTAGGAATCTGATGCCGTCACTAAACACATTCCTTTAATTGTAGCCATTTGTTGAGTGTTTTTTTTGGTGTCTAATCCGCATATATATCACCATTGCCCTTGATTTTCTTGACTGTATATCTCTTAAATATCAACATATACACGTTTGATTTAGTTTACGAAGATTTTTCAATGCCGAGAACCTCGAACAGAGAGTAAAAAAGGCGTAAGGTTCACAATGGTGTAAAATAAAAATGGGATATACCGGGCTAGGATTCGAGTTACAGGAACAAGGGCCAAACCAACCACCCAATAATGGAATCGTCGAGCAAAAACACTTGACAACCTCCTAGAAGCAGCTTTTCTTACCACCAGACGTTTCTCCGTCAATTAGGAATCTGATGTCGTCACTAAACACATTCCTTTAATTGTAGCCATTTGTTGAGTGTTTTTTTTGGTGTCTAATCTGCATATATATCACCATTGCCCTTGATTTTCTTGACTGTATATCTCTTAAATATCAACATATACACGTGTGATTTAGTTTACGATGATTTTTCAATGCCGAGAACCTCGATCAGAGAGTAAAAAAGGCGTATGGTTCACAATGGTGTAAAATTAAAATGGGATATACCGGGCTAGGATTCGAGTTACAGGAACAAGGGCCAAACCAACCACCCAAGAATGGAATCGTCGAGCGAAAACACTTGACAACCTCCTAGAAGCAGCTTTTCTTGCCACCAGACCTTTCTCCATCAATTAGGAATCTGATGCCGTCACTAAATACATTCCTTAAATTGTAGTCATTTGTTGAGTGTTTTTTTTGTGTCTAATTCACATATATATCACCATTGCCCTTGATTTTCTTGACTGTATATCTCTTAAATGTCAACATATACACGTGTGATTTAGTTTACGAAGATTTTTCAATGCCGAGAACCTTGATCAGAGAGTAAATAAGGCGTAAGGTTCACGATGGTGTAAAATTAAAATGGGATATACCGGGCTAGGATTCGAGTTACAGGAACAAGGGACAAACCAACCACCCAAGATTGGAATCGTCGAGCGAAAACACTTAACAACCTCCTAGAGGCAGCTTTTCTTGCCACCAGAGCTTTCTCCATCAATTAGGAATTTGATGCCGTCACTAAACACATTCCTTAAATTGTAGCCATTTGTTGAGTGTTTTTTTTTGGTGTCTAATCCGCATATATATCAACATTGCCCTTGATTTTCTTTACTGTATATCTCTTAAATGTCAACATATACACGTGTGATTTAGTTTACGAAGATTTTTCAACACCGAGAACCTCGATCAGAGAGTAAAAAAGGCATACGGTT
This sequence comes from Helianthus tuberosus, assembly GCA_030545235.1. Classification (NCBI taxonomy): domain Eukaryota; kingdom Viridiplantae; phylum Streptophyta; class Magnoliopsida; order Asterales; family Asteraceae; genus Helianthus; species Helianthus tuberosus. The sequence goes on along the minus strand of JARYGA010034976.1, from coordinate 34,215 downwards.
CATAATGTTGTAAAATTAAAATGGGATATACCGGGCTAGGATTCGAGTTACAGGAACAAGGGCCAAACCAACCACCCAATAGTGGAACCGTCGAGCGAAAACACTTGACAATCTACTAGAAGCAGCTTTTCTACCACAAGATGTTTCTCCATCAATTAGTAATCTGATGCCGTCACTAAACACATTCCTTAAATTGTAGTCATTTGTTGAGTGTTTTTTTTTGTGTCTAATTCGCATATATATCACCAATGCCCTTGATTTTCTTGACTGTATATCTCTTAAATGTCAACATATACACGTGTGATTTAGTTTACGAAGATTTTTCAAGGCCGAGAACCTCGATCAGAGAGTAAAAAAGGCGTAAGGTTCACGATGGTGTAAAATTAAAATGTGATATATCGGGCTAGGATTCGAGTTACAGGAACAAGGGCCAAACCAACCACTCAAGAATGGAATCGTCGAGCGAAAACACTTGACAACCTCCTAGAAGCAGCTTTTCTTGCCCCCAGACCTTTCTCCATCAATTAGGAATCTGATGCCGTCACTACACACATTCCTTAAATTGTAGCCATTTGTTGAGTTTTTTTTTTTAGTCTAATACGCATATATATCACCATTGCCCTTGATTTTCTTGACTGTATATCTCTTAAATATCAACATATACACGTGTGATTTAGTTTACGAAGATTTTTCAAGGCCGAGAACCTCGATCAGAGAATAAAAAAGGCGTAAGGTTCACAATGGTGTAAAATTAAAATGGGATATATCGGGCTAGGATTCGAGTTACAGGAACAAGGGCCAAACCAACCACCCAAGAATGGAATCGTCGAGCGAAAACACTTGATAACCTCCGAGAAGCAGCTTTTCTTGCCCCCAGACCTTTCTCCATCAATTAGGAATCTGATGCCGTCACTAAACACATTCCTTAAATTGTAGTCATTTGTTGAGTGTTTTTTTTTGTGTCTAATTCGCATATATATCACCACTGCCCTTGATTTTCTTGACTGTATATCTCTTAAATGTCAACATATACACGTGTGATTTAGTTTACGAAGATTTTTCAATGCCGAGAACCACTATGAGAGAGTAAAAAAGGCGTAAGGTTCACAATGGTGTAAAATTAAAATGTGATATACCGGGCTAGGATTCCAGTTACAGGATCAAGGGCCAAACCAACCACCGAAGAATGAAATTGTCGAGCGAAAACACTTAACAACCTCCTAGAGGCAGCTTTTCTTGCCACCAGAGCTTTCTCCATCAATTAGGAATCTGATGCCATCACTAAACACATTCCTTAAATTGTAGTCATTTGTTGAGTGTTTTTTTTGTGTCTAATTCGCATATATATCACCATTACCCTTGATTTTCTTGACTGTATATCTCTTAAATGTCAACATATACACGTGTGGTTTAGTTTACGAAGATTTTTCAGTGAACCTCTATCAGAGAGTAAGAAAGGCGTAAGGTTCACAATGGTGTAAAATTAAAATGGGATATACCGGGCTAGGATTCGAGTTACAGGATAAAGGGCCAAACCAACCACGCAAGAATGGAATTGTCGAGCGAAAACACTTGACAACCTCCTAGAAGCAGCTTTTCTTACCACCAGACGTTTCTCCATCAATTAGGAATCTGATGCCGTCACTAAACACATTCCTTAAATTGTAGCCATTTGTTGAGTGTTTTTTTTAGTGTCTAATCCGCATATATATCACCATTGCCCTTGATTTTCTTGACTGTATATCTCTTAAATATCAACATATACACGTGTGATTTAGTTTACGAAGATTTTTCAAGGCCGAGAACCTCGATCAGAGAATAAAAAAGGCGTAAGGTTCACAATGGTGTAAAATTAAAATGGGATATATCGGGCTAGGATTCGAGTTACAGTAACAAGGTCCAAACCAACTACCCAAGAATGGAATCGTCGAGCGAAAACACTTGATAACCTCCGAGAAGCAGCTTTTCTTGCCCCCAGACCTTTCTCCATCAATTAGGAATCTGATGCCGTCACTAAACACATTCCTTAAATTGTAGTCATTTGTTGAGTGTTTTTTTTTTGTGTCTAATTCGCATATATATCACCACTGCCCTTGATTTTCTTGACTGTATATCTCTTAAATGTCGACATATACACGTGTGATTTAGTTTACGAAGATTTTTCAATGCCTAGAACCACTATCAGAGAGTAAAAAAGGCGTAAGGTTCACAATGGTGTAAAATTAAAATGTGATATACCGGGCGAGGATTCGAGTTACAGGATCAAGGGCCAAACCAACCACCGAAGAATGAAATTGTCGAGCGAAAACACTTGACAACCTCCTAGTAGCAGCTTTTCTTGCCACCAGACCTTTCTCCATCAATTAGGAATCTGATGCTGTCATTAAACACATTCCTTAAATTGTAGTCATTTGTTGAGTGTTTTTTTTTGTGTCTAATTCGCATATATATCACCATTGCCCTTGATTTTCTTGACTGTATATCTCTTAAATGTCATCATATACACGTGTGATTTAGTTTACGAAGATTTTTAAATGCCGAGAACCTCTATCAGAGAGTAAAAAAGGCGTAAGGTTCACAATGGTGTAAAAATAAAATGCGATATACCGGGATAGGATTCGAGTGACAGGAACAAGGGCCAAACCAACCACCCAAGAATGGAATCGTCGAGCGAAAACACTTGACAACCTCCTAGAAGCAGCTTTTCTTGCCACCAGACCTTTCTCCATCAATTAGGAATCTGATGCCGTCACTAAACACATTCCTTAAATTGTAGCCATTTGTTGAGTTTTTTTTTGTGTATAATCCGCATATATATATCACCATTGCCCTTGATTTTCTTACTTTATATCTCTTAAATATTAATATAAACACGTGTGATTTAGTTTACAATGATTTTTCAATGCCGGGAACCTCTATCAGAGAGTAAGAAAGGCGTAAGGTTCACAATGGTGTAAAATTAAAATGGGATATACCGGGCTAGGATTCGAGTTACAGGATAAAGGGCCAAACCAACCACGCAAGAATGGAATTGTCGAGCGAAAACACTTGACAACCTCCTAGAAGCAGCTTTTCTTACCACCAGACCTTTCTCCATCAATTAGGAATCTGATGCCGTCACTAAACACATTCCTTAAATTGTAGCCATTTGTTGAGTGTTTTTTTTAGTGTCTAATCCGCATATATATCACCATTGCCCTTGATTTTCTTGACTGTATATCTCTTAAATATCAACATATACACGTGTTATTTAGTTTACGAAGATTTTTCAAGGCCGAGAACCTCGATCAGAGAATAAAAAAGGCGTAAGGTTCACAATGGTGTAAAATTAAAATGGGATATATCGGGCTAGGATTCGAGTTACAGTAACAAGGTCCAAACCAACCACCCAAGAATGGAATCGTCGAGCGAAAACACTTGATAACCTCCGAGAAGCAGCTTTTCTTGCCCCCAGACCTTTCTCCATCAATTAGGAATCTGATGCCGTCACTAAACACATTCCTTAAATTGTAGTCATTTGTTGAGTGCTTTTTTTTTGTGTCTAATTCACATATATATCACCACTGCCCTTGATTTTCTTGACTGTATATCTTTTAAATGTCAACATATACACGTGTGATTTAGTTTACGAAGATTTTTCAATGCCGAGAACCACTATCAGAGAGTAAAAAAGGCGTAAGGTTCACAATGGTGTAAAATTAAAATGTGATATACCGGGCTAGGATTCGAGTTACAGGATCAAGGGCCAAACCAACCACCGAAGAATGAAATTGTCGAGGGAAAACACTTGACAACCTCCTAGTAGCAGCTTTTCTTGCCACCAGACCTTTCTCCATCAATTAGGAATCTGATGCCGTCATTAAACACATTCCTTAAATTGTAGTCATTTGTTGAGTGTTTTTTTTTGTGTCTAATTCGCATATATATCACCATTGCCCTTGATTTTCTTGACTGTATATCTCTTAAATGTCATCATATACACGTGTGATTTAGTTTACGAAGATTTTTAAATGCCGAGAACCTCTATCAGAGAGTAAAAAAGGAGTAAGGTTCACAATGGTGTAAAAATAAAATGCGATATACCGGGATAGGATTCGAGTGACAAGAACAAGGGCCAAACCAACCACCCAAGAATGGAATCGTCGAGCGAAAACACTTGACAACCTCCTAGAAGCAGCTTTTCTTGCCACCAGACCTTTCTCCATCAATTAGGAATCTGATGCCGTCACTAAACACATTCCTTAAATTGTAGCCATTTGTTGAGTTTTTTTTTGTGTACAATCCGCATATATATATCACCATTGCCCTTGATTTTCTTACTTTATATCTCTTAAATATCAATATAAACACGTGAGATTTAGTTTACAATGATTTTTCAATGCCGGGAACCTCGATCAGAGAGTAAAAAAAGGCGTAAGGTTCACAATGGTGTAAAATTAAGATGGGATATACCGGGCTAGGATTCGAGTTACAGGAAAAAAGGCCTAACCAACCACCCAAGAATGGAATCGTCGAGCGAAAACACTTGACAACCTCCTAGAAGCAGCTTTTCTTGCCACCAGACCTTTCTCCATCAATTAGGAATCTGATGCCGTCACTAAACACATTCCTTAAATTGTAGTCATTTGTTGAGTGTTTTTTTTTAGTGTCTAATCCGCATATATATCACCATTGCCCTTGATTTTCTTGACTGTATATCTCTTAAATATCAACATATACACGTGTGATTTAGTTTACGAAGATTTTTCAAGGCCGAGAACCTCGATCAGAGAATAAAAAAGGCGTAAGGTTCACAATGGTGTTAAATTAAAATGGGATATATCGGGTTAGGATTCGAGTTACAGGAACAAGGGCCAAACCAACCACCCAAGAATGGAATCGTCGAGCGAAAACACTTGATAACCTCCGAGAAGCAGCTTTTCTTGCCCCCAGACCTTTCTCCATCAATTAGGAATCTGATGCCGTCACTAAACACATTCCTTAAATTGTAGTCATTTGTTGAGTGTTTTTTTTTTGTGTCTAATTCGCATATATATCACCACTGCCCTTGATTTTCTTGACTGTATATCTCTTAAATGTCAACATATACACGTGTGATTTAGTTTACGAAGATTTTTCAATGCCGAGAACCACTATCAGAGAGTAAAAAAGGCGTAAGGTTCACAATGGTGTAAAATTAAAATGTGATATACCGGGCTAGGATTCGAGTTACAGGATCAAGGGCCAAACCAACCACCGAAGAATGAAATTGTCGAGCGAAAACACTTGACAACCTCCTAGAAGCAGCTTTTCTTGCCACCAGACCTTTCTCCATCAATTAGGAATCTGATGCCGTCATTAAACACATTCCTTAAATTGTAGTCATTTGTTGAGTGTTTTTTTTTGTGTCTAATTCGCATATATATCACCATTGCCCTTGATTTTCTTGACTGTATATCTCTTAAATGTCATCATATACACGTGTGATTTAGTTTACGAAGATTTTTAAATGCCGAGAACCTCTATCAGAGAGTAAAAAAGGCGTAAGGTTCACAATGGTGTAAAAATAAAATGCGATATACCGGGATAGGATTCGAGTGACAAGAACAAGGGCCAAACCAACCACCCAAGAATGGAATCGTCGAGCGAAAACACTTGACAACCTCCTAGAAGCAGCTTTTCTTGCCACCAGACCTTTCTCCATCAATTAGGAATCTGATGCCGTCACTAAACACATTCCTTAAATTGTAGCCATTTGTTGAGTTTTTTTTTGTGTATAATCCACATATATATATCACCATTGCCCTTGATTTTCTTACTTTATATCTCTTAAATATCAATATAAACACGTGTGATTTAGTTTACAATGATTTTTCAATGCCGGGAACCTCGATTAGAGAGTAAAAAAGGCGTAAGGTTCTCAATGGTGTAAAATTAAAATGGGATATACCAGGCTAGGATTCGAGTTACAGGAAAAAAGGCCAAACCAACCACCCAAGAATGGAATCGTCGAGCGAAAACACTTGACAACCTCCTAGAAGCAGTTTTTCTTGCCACCAGACCTTTCTCCATCAATTATGAATCTGATGCCGTCACTAAACACATTCCTTAAATTGTAGTCATTTGTTGAGTGTTTTTTTTTAGTGTCTAATCCGCATATATATCACCATTGCCCTTGATTTTCTTGACTGTATATCTCTTAAATATCAACATATACACGTGTGATTTAGTTTACGAAGATTTTTCAAGGCCGAGAACCTCGATCAGAGAATAAAAAAGGCGTAAGGTTCACAATGGTGTTAAATTAAAATGGGATATATCGGGCTAGGATTCGAGTTACAGGAACAAGGGCCAAACCAACCACCCAAGAATGGAATCGTCGAGCGAAAACACTTGATAACCTCCGAGAAGCAGCTTTTCTTGCCCCCAGACCTTTCTCCATCAATTAGGAATCTGATGCCGTCACTAAACACATTCCTTAAATTGTAGTCATTTGTTGAGTGTTTTTTTTTTGTGTCTAATTCGCATATATATCACCACTGCCCTTGATTTTCTTGACTGTATATCTCTTAAATGTCAACATATACACGTGTGATTTAGTTTACGAAGATTTTTCAATGCCGAGAACCACTATCAGAGAGTAAAAAAGGCGTAAGGTTCACAATGGTGTAAAATTAAAATGTGATATACCGGGCTAGGATTCGAGTTACAGGATCAAGGGCCAAACCAACCACCGAAGAATGAAATTGTCGAGCGAAAACACTTGACAACCTCCTAGAAGCAGCTTTTCTTGCCACCAGACCTTTCTCCATCAATTAGGAATCTGATGCCGTCATTAAACACATTCCTTAAATTGTAGTCATTTGTTGAGTGTTTTTTTTGTGTCTAATTCGCATATATATCACCATTGCCCTTGATTTTCTTGACTGTATATCTCTTAAATGTCATCATATACACGTGTGATTTAGTTTACGAAGATTTTTAAATGCCGAGAACCTCTATCAGAGAGTAAAAAAGGCATAAGGTTCACAATGGTGTAAAAATAAAATGCGATATACCGGGATAGGATTCGAGTGACAAGAACAAGGGCCAAACCAACCACCCAAGAATGGAATCGTCGAGCGAAAACACTTGACAACCTCCTAGAAGCAGCTTTTCTTGCCACCAGACCTTTCTCCATCAATTAGGAATCTGATGCCGTCACTAAACACATTCCTTAAATTGTAGCCATTTGTTGAGTTTTTTTTTGTGTATAATCCACATATATATATCACCATTGCCCTTGATTTTCTTACTTTATATCTCTTAAATATCAATATAAACACGTGTGATTTAGTTTACAATGATTTTTCAATGCCGGGAACCTCGATTAGAGAGTAAAAAAGGCGTAAGGTTCTCAATGGTGTAAAATTAAAATGGGATATACCAGGCTAGGATTCGAGTTACAGGAAAAAAGGCCAAACCAACCACCCAAGAATGGAATCGTCGAGCGAAAACACTTGACAACCTCCTAGAAGCAGCTTTTCTTGCCACCAGACCTTTCTCCATCAATTATGAATCTGATGCCGTCACTAAACACATTCCTTAAATTGTAGTCATTTGTTGAGTGTTTTTTTTTAGTGTCTAATCCGCATATATATCACCATTGCCCTTGATTTTCTTGACTGTATATCTCTTAAATATCAACATATACACGTGTGATTTAGTTTACGAAGATTTTTCAAGGCCGAGAACCTCGATCAGAGAATAAAAAAGGCGTAAGGTTCACAATGGTGTTAAATTAAAATGGGATATATCGGGCTAGGATTCGAGTTACAGGAACAAGGGCCAAACCAACCACCCAAGAATGGAATCGTCGAGCGAAAACACTTGATAACCTCCGAGAAGCAGCTTTTCTTGCCCCCAGACCTTTCTCCATCAATTAGGAATCTGATGCCGTCACTAAACACATTCCTTAAATTGTAGTCATTTGTTGAGTGTTTTTTTTTTGTGTCTAATTCGCATATATATCACCACTGCCCTTGATTTTCTTGACTGTATATCTCTTAAATGTCAACATATACACGTGTGATTTAGTTTACGAAGATTTTTCAATGCCGAGAACCACTATCAGAGAGTAAAAAAGGCGTAAGGTTCACAATGGTGTAAAATTAAAATGTGATATACCGGGCTAGGATTCGAGTTACAGGATCAAGGGCCAAACCAACCACCGAAGAATGAAATTGTCGAGCGAAAACACTTGACAACCTCCTAGAAGCAGCTTTTCTTGCCACCAGACCTTTCTCCATCAATTAGGAATCTGATGCCGTCATTAAACACATTCCTTTAATTGTAGTCATTTGTTGAGTGTTTTTTTTTGTGTCTAATTCGCATATATATCACCATTGCCCTTGATTTTCTTGACTGTATATCTCTTAAATGTCATCATATACACGTGTGATTTAGTTTACGAAGATTTTTAAATGCCGAGAACCTCTATCAGAGAGTAAAAAAGGCATAAGGTTCACAATGGTGTAAAAATAAAATGCGATATACCGGGATAGGATTCGAGTGACAAGAACAAGGGCCAAACCAACCACCCAAGAATGGAATCGTCGAGCGAAAACACTTGACAACCTCCTAGAAGCAGCTTTTCTTGCCACCAGACCTTTCTCCATCAATTAGGAATCTGATGCCGTCACTAAACACATTCCTTAAATTGTAGCCATTTGTTGAGTTTTTTTTTGTGTATAATCCGCATATATATATCACCATTGCCCTTGATTTTCTTACTTTATATCTCTTAAATATCAATATAAACACGTGTGATTTAGTTTACAATGATTTTTCAATGCCGGGAACCTCGATCAGAGAGTAAAAAAGGCGTAAGGTTCTCAATGGTGTAAAATTAAAATGGGATATACCGGGCAAGGATTCGAGTTACAGGAAAAAAGGCCAAACCAACCACCCAAGAATGGAATCGTCGAGCGAAAACACTTGACAACCTCCTAGAAGCAGCTTTTCTTGCCACCAGACCTTTCTCCATCAATTAGGAATCTGATGCCGTCACTAAACACATTCCTTAAATTGTAGTCATTTGTTGAGTGTTTTTTTTAGTGTCTAATCCGCATATATATCACCATTGCCCTTGATTTTCTTGACTGTATATCTCTTAAATATCAACATATACACGTGTGATTTAGTTTACGAAGATTTTTCAAGGCCGAGAACCTCGATCAGAGAATAAAAAAGGCGTAAGGTTCACAATGGTGTAAAATTAAAATGGGATATATCGGGCTAGGATTCGAGTTACAGGAAAAAGGGCCAAACCAACCACCCAAGAATGGAATCGTCGAGCGAAAACACTTGATAACCTCCGAGAAGCAGCTTTTCTTGCCCCCAGACCTTTCTCCATCAATTAGGAATCTGATGCCGTCACTAAACACATTCCTTAAATTGTAGTCATTTGTTGAGTGTTTTTTTTTGTGTCTAATTCGCATATATATCACCACTGCCCTTGATTTTCTTGACTGTATATCTCTTAAATGTCAACATATACACGTGTGATTTAGTTTACGAAGATTTTTCAATGCCGAGAACCACTATCAGAGAGTAAAAAAGGCGTAAGGTTCACAATGGTGTAAAATTAAAATGTGATATACCGGGCTAGGATTCGAGTTACAGGATCAAGGGCCAAACCAACCACCGAAGAATGAAATTGTCGAGCGAAAACACTTGACAACCTCCTAGAAGCAGCTTTTCTTGCCACCAGACCTTTCTCCATCAATTAGGAATCTGATGCCGTCATTAAACACATTCCTTAAATTGTAGTCATTTGTTGAGTGTTTTTTTTTTGTGTCTAATTTGCATATATATCACCATTGCCCTTGATTTTCTTGACTGTATATCTCTTAAATGTCATCATATACACGTGTGATTTAGTTTACGAAGATTTTTAAATGCCGAGAACCTCTATCAGAGAGTAAAAAAGGCGTAAGGTTCACAATGGTGTAAAATTAAAATGCGATATACCGGGATAGGATTCGAGTGACAGGAACAAGGGCCAAACCAACCACCCAAGAATGGAATCGTCGAGCGAAAACACTTGACAACCTCCTAAAAGCAGCTTTTCTTGCCACCAGACCTTTCTCCATCAATTAGGAATCTGATGCCGTCACTAAACACATTCCTTAAATTGTAGCCATTTGTTGAGTTTTTTTTTGTGTCTAATCCGCATATATATATCACCATTGCCCTTGATTTTCTTAATTTATATCTCTTAAATATCAATATAAACACGTGTGATTTAGTTTACAATGATTTTTCAATGCCGGGAACCTCGATCAGAGAGTAAAAAAGGCGTAAGGTTCTCAATGGTGTAAAATTAAAATGGGATATACCGGGCTAGGATTCGAGTTACAGGAAAAAAGGCCAAACCAACCACCCAAGAATGGAATCGTCGAGCGAAAACACTTGACAACCTCCTAGAAGCAGCTTTTCTTGCCACCAGACCTTTCTCCATCAATTAGGAATCTGATGCCGTCACTAAACACATTCCTTAAATTGTAGTCATTTGTTGAGTGTTTTTTTTTGTGTCTAATTCGCATGTATATCACCATTTCCCTTGATTTTCTTGACTGTATATCTCTTAAATGTCAACATATACACGTGTGGTTTAGTTTACGAAGATTTTTCAATGCCGAGAACCTCTATCAGAGAGTAAAAAAGGCGTAAGGTTCACAGTGGTGTAAAATTAAAATGGGATATACCGGGCTAGGATTCGAGTTATAGGAAAAAGGGCCAAACCAACCACGCAAGTATGGAATTGTCGAGCGAAAACACTTGACAACCTCCTAGAAGCAGCTTTTCTTACCACCAGACGTTTCTCCATCAATTAGGAATCTGATGCCGTCTCCTAAACACATTCCTTAAATTGTAGCCATTTGTTGAGTGTTTTTTTTTGGGTCTAATCCGCATATATATCACCATTGCCCTTGATTTTCTTGACTGTATATCTCATAAATATCAACATATACACATGTGATTTAGTTTACAAAGATTTTTCAATGCCCAGAACCTCGATCAGAGAGTAAAAAAGGTGTAAGGTTCACAATGGTGTAAAATTAAAATGGGATATACCGGGCTAGGATTCGAGTTACAGGAACAAGGGCCAAACCAACCACCCAAGAATGGAATCGTCGAGCAAAAACACTTGACAACCTCCTAGAAGCAGCTTTTCTTACCACCAGATGTTTCTCCATCAATTAGGAATCTAATGCCGTCACTAAACACATTCCTTAAATTGTAGCCATTTGTTGCGTGTTTTTTTTGTGTCTAATCTGCATATATATCACCATTGCCCTTGATTTTCTTGACTGTATATCTCATAAATATCAACATATACACGTGTGATTAAGTTTACGAAGATTTTTCAATGCCGAGAACCTCGATCAGAGAGTAAAAAAGGCGTAAGGTTCAGAATGGTGTAAAATTAAAATGGGATATATCGGGCTAGGATTCGAGTTACAGGAACAAGGGCCAAACCAACTACCCAATAATGGAATCGTCGAGCGAAAACACTTGATAACCTCCTAGATGCAGCTTTTCTTGCCACCAGACCTTTCTCCATCAATTAGGAATCTGATGCCGTCACTAAACACGTTCCTTAAATTGTAGTCATTTGTTGAGTGTTTTTTTTGTGTCTAATTCGCATATATATCACAATTGCCCTTGATTTTCTTGACTGTATATCTCTTAAATGTCAACATATACATGTGTGATTTAGTTTACGAAGATTTTTCAATGCCGAGAACCTCTATCAGAGAGTAAAAAAGGCGTAAGGTTCACAATGGTGTAAAATTAAAATGGGATATACCGGGCTAGGATTCGTGTTACAGGAACAAGGTCCAAACCAACCACCCAAGAATGAAATTGTCGAGCGAAAACACTTGACAACCTCCTAGAAGCAGCTTTTCTTACCACCAGACGTTTCTCCATCAATTAGGAATCTGATGCCGTCACTAAACACATTCCTTAAATTGTAGCCATTTGTTGAGTGTTTTATTTGGTGTCTAATCCGCCTATATATCACCATTGCCCTTGAATTTCTTGACTGTATATCTTTTAAATATCAACATATACACGTGTGATTTAGTTTACGAAGATTTTTCAATGCTGAGAACCTCGATCAGAGAGTAAAAAAGGCGTAAGGTTCACAATGGTGTAAAATTAAAATGGGATATACCGGGATAGGATTCGAGTTACAGAAACAAGGGCCAAACCAACCACCCAAGAATGGAATCGTCGAGCGAAAACACTTGACAACCTCCTAGAAGCAGCTTTTCTTGCCACCAGGCCTTTCTCCATCAATTAGGAATCTGATGTCGTCACTAAACACATTCCTTAAATTGTAGTCATTTGTTGAGTGTTTTTTTTTGTGTCTAATTCGCATATATATCACCATTGCCCTTGATTTTCTTGACTGTATATATCTTAAATGTCATCATATACACGTGTGATTTAGTTTACGAAGATTTTTAAATGCCGAGAACCTCTACCAGAGAGTAAAAAAGGCATAAGGTTCACAATGGTGTAAAATTAAAATACGATATACTGGGCTAGGATTCGAGTGACAGGAACAAGGGCCAAACCAACCACCCAAGAATGGAATCATCGAGCGATAACACTTGACAACCTCCTAGAAGCAGCATTTCTTGCCACCAGACCTTTCTCCATCAATTAGAAATCTGATGCCGTCACTAAACACATTCTTTAAATTGTAGCCATTTGTTGAGTTTTTTTTTGAGTCTAATCCGCATATATGTATATATCACCATTGCCCTTGATTTTCTTTACTTTATATCTCTTAAATATCAATATATACAAGTGTAATTTAGTTTACGATGATTTTTAAATGCCGAGAACCTCGATCAGAGCGTAAAAAAGGCGTAAGGTTCTCAATGGTGTAAAATTAAAATGGTATATACCGGGCTAGGATTCGAGTTACAGGAAAAAAGGCCAAACCAACCACCCAAGAATGGAATCGTCGAGCGAAAACCTCCTAGAAGCAGCTTTTCTTGCCACCAGACATTTCTCCATCAATTAGGAATCTGATGCCGTCACTAAACACATTCCTTAAATTGTAGTCATTTGTTGAGTGTTTTTTTAGTGTCTAATCCGCATATATATCACCATTGCCTTTGATTTTCTTAACTGTATATCTCTTAAATATCAACATATACACGTGTGATTTAGTTTACGAAGATTTTTCAAGGCCGAGAACCTCGATCAGAGAGTAAAAAAGGCGTAAGGTTCACAATGGTGTAAAATTAAAATGGGATATACCGGGATAGGATTCGAGTTACAGGAACAAGGGCCAAACCAACCACCCAAGAATGGAATCGTCGAGCGAAAATACTTGACAACCTCCTAGAAGCAGCTTTTCTTGCCACCAGGCCTTTCTCCATCAATTAGGAATCTGATGTCGTCACTAAACATATTCCTTAAATTGTAGTAATTTGTTGATTGTTTTTTTTTTTTTTTTTTTGTGTCTAATTCGCATATATATCACTATTGCCCTTGATTTTTTTCACTGTATATCTCTATAAATATCAACATATACACGTGTGATTTAGTTTACGAAGATTTTTCAAGGCCGAGAACCTCGATCAGAGAGTAAAAAAGGCGTAAGGTTCACAATGGTGTAAAATTAAAATAGGATATACCGGGCTAGGATTCGAGTTACAGGAACACGGGCCAAACCAACCACCCAAGAATGGAAACGTCGAGCGAAAACACTTGACAACCTCCTAGAAGCAGCTTTTCTTGCCACCAGACCTTTCTCCATCAATTAGGAATCTGATGCCGTCACTAAACACATTCCTTAAATTGTAGTCATTTGTTGAGTGTTTTTTTGGTGTCTAATTCGCATATATATCACCATTGCCCTTGATTTTCTTGACTGGATATCTCTTAAATGTCAACATATACACGTGTGATTTAGTTTACGAAGATTTTTCAATGCCGAGAACCTCTATCAGGGAGTAAAAAAGGCGTTAGGTTCACAATGGTGTAAAATTATAATGGGATATACCGGTCTAGGATTCGAGTTACAGGAACAAGGGCCAAACCAACAACCCAAGAATGGAATTGTCGAGCGAAAACACATGACAACCTCCTAGAAGCAGCTTTTCTTACCACCAGACGTTTCTCCATCAATTAGGAATCTGATGCCGTCACTAAACACATTCCTTAAATTGTAACCATTTGTTGAGTGTTTTTTTAGTGTCTAATCCGCATATATATCACCATTGCCCTTGAATTTCTTGACTGTATATCTCTTAAATATCAACATATACACGTGTGATTTAGTTTACGAAGATTTTTCAATGCCGAGAACCTCGATCAGAGAGTAAAAAAGGCGTAAGGTTCACAATGGTGTAAAATTAAAATGGGATATACCGGGCTAGGATTCGAGTTACAGGAACAAGGGCCAAACCAACCACCCAAGAATGGAATCGTCGATCGAAAACACTTGACAACCTCCAAGAAGCAGCTTTTTTTGCCACCAGACCTTTCTCCATCAATTAGGAATCTGATGCCATCACTAAACACATTCCTTAAATTGTAGTCATTTGTTGAGTGTTTTTTTTTGTGTCTAATTCGCATATATGTCACCATTGCCCTTGATTTTCTTGACTGGATATCTCTTAAATGTCAACATATACACGTGTGATTTAGTTTAAGAAGATTTTTCAATGCCGAGAAACTCTATCAGAGAGTAAAAATGGCGTAAGGTTCATAATGGTGTATAATTAAAATGCGATATACCGGGCTAGGATTCGAGCTACAGGAACAAGGGCCAAACCAACCCCCCAAGTATGGAATCGTCCAGCGAAAACACTTGACAACCTCCTAGAAGCAGCTTTTCTTGCCCCCAGACCTTTCTCCATCAATTAGGAATCTGATGCCGTCACTAAACACATTCCTTAAATTGTAGCCATTTGTTGAGTTTTTTTTTGAGTCTAATACGCATATATATCACCATTGCCAATGATTTTCTTGACTGGATATCTCTTAAATGTCAACATATACACGTGTGATTTAGTTTACGATGATTTTTCAATGCCGAGAACCTCGATCAGGGAGTAAAAAAGGCGTAAGGTTCACAATGGTGTAAAATTAAAATGGGATATACCGGGCTAGGATTCGAGTTACAGGAACAAGGGCCAAACCAACCACCCAAGAATGCAATCGTCGAGCGAACTCACTTGACAACCTCCTAGAAGCAACTTTTCATACCACCAGACCTTTCTCCATCAATTAGGAATCTGATGCCCTCACTAAACACATTCCTTAAATTGTAGCCATTTGTTGAGTGTTTTTTTGTGTCTAATCCGCATATATATCACCATTGCCCATGATTTTCTTGACTGTATATCTCTTAAATGTCAACATATACACGTGTGATTTAGTTTACGAAGATTTTTCAATGTAGAGAACCTCGATCAGAGAGTAAAAATTGCGAAAGGTTCACAATGGTGTAAAATTAAAATGTGATATACCGGGCTAGGATTCGAGTTACAGGAACAAGGGCCAAACCAACCACCCAAGAATGGAATCGTCGAGCGAAAACAATTGACAACCTCCTAGAAGCAGCTTTTCTTACCACCAGACGTTTCTCCATCAATTAGGAATCTGATGCCGTCACTAAACACATTCTTTAAATTGTAGCCATTTGTTGAGTGTTTTTTTTGGTGTCTAATCCGCATATATATCACCGTTGCCCTTGATTTTCTTGACTATATATCTCCTAAATATCAACATATACACGTGTGATTTAGTTTACGAAGATTTTTCAATGCCGAGAACCTCGATCAGAGAGTAAAAAAGGCGTAAGGTTCACAATAGGGTAAAATTAAAATGGGATATACCGGGCTAGGATTCGAGTTACAGGAACAAGGGCCAAACCAACCACCCAAGAATGGAATCGTCGAGCGAAAACACTTGACAACCTCCTAGAAGCAGCTTTTCTTGCCACCAGACCATTCTCCATCAATTAGGAATCTGATGCCGTCACTAAACACATTCCTTAAATTGTAGTCATTTGTTGAGTGTTTTTTTTGGTGTCTAATTCGCATATATATCACCATTGCCCTTGATTTTTTTCACTGTATATATCTCTATAATGTCAACATATACACGTGTGATTTAGTTTACGAAGATTTTTCAATTCCGAGAACCTCTATCAGAGAGTAAAAAAGGCGTAAGGTTCACAATGGTGTAAAATTAAAATGCGATATACCGGGTTAGGATTCGAGTTACAGGAACAAGGGCCAAACCAACAACCCAATAATGGAATGGTCGAGCGAAAACACTTGACAACCTCCTAGAAGCAGATTTTCTTGCCACCTGACCTTTCTTCATCAATTAGGAATCTGATGCCGTCACTAAACACATTCCTTAAATTGTAGCCATTTGTTGAGTTTTTTTTGTGTCTAATCCGCATATATATCACCATTGTCCTTGATTTTCTTGACTGTATATCTCTTAAATAACAACATATACACGTGTGATTTAGTTTTCGATGAGTTTTCAATGCCGAGAACCTCGATCAGAGAGTAAAAAAGGCGTAAGGTTCACAATGGTGTAAAATTAAAATGGGATATACCGGGCTAGGATTCGAGTTATAGGAACAAGGGCCAAACCAACCACCCAAGAATGGAATCGTCGAGCGAAAACTATTGACAACCTCCTAGAAGCAGCTTTTCTTACCACTAGACGTTTCTCCATCAATTAGGAATCTGATGCCGCAACTAAACACATTCCTTAAATTGTAGCCATTTGTTGAGTTTTTTTTTTGTGTCTAATCCGCATATATATCACCGTTGCCCTTGATTTTCTTGACTATATATCTCCTAAATATCAACATATACACGTGTGATTTAGTTTACGAAGATTTTTCAATGCCGAGAACCTCGATCTGAGAGTAAAAAAGGCATAAGGTTCACAATGGGGTAAAATTAAAATGGGATATACCGGGCTAGGATTCGAGTTACAGGAACAAGGGCCAAACCAACCACCCAAGAATGGAATCGTCGAGCGAAAACACTTGACAACCTCCTAGAAGCGGCTTTTCTTGCCACCAGACCATTCTCCATCAATTAGGAATCTGATGCCGTCACTAAACACATTCCTTAAATTGTAGTCATTAGTTTAGTGTTTTTTTTGGTGTCTAATTCACATATATATCACCATTGCCCATGATTTTCTTCACTGTATATCTCTATAAAATCAACATATACACGTGTGATTTAGTTTACGAAGATTTTTCAATTCCGAGAACCTCTATCAGAGAGTAAAAAAGGTGTAAGGTTCACAATGGTGTAAAATTAAAATGCGATATACCGGGCTAGGATTCGAGTTACTTGAACAAGGGACAAACCAACCACCCAAGAATGGAATGGTCGAGCGAAAACACTTGACAACCTCCTAGAAGCAGCTTTTCTTGCCACCAGACCATTCTCCATCAATTAGGAATCTTATGCCGTCACTAAACACATTCCTTAAATTGTAGCCATTTGTTGAGTTTTTTTTTTTGTGTCTAATCCGCATATATATCACCATTGTCCTTGATTTTCTTGACTGTATATCTCTTAAAAATCAACATATACACGTGTGATTTAGTTTACGATGATTTTTCAATGCCGAGAACCTCGATCAGATTGTAAAAAAGGCCTAAGGTTCACAATGGTGTTAAATTAAAATGGGATATACCGGGCAAGGATTCGAGTTACAGGAACAAGGGCCAAACCAACCACCCAAGAATGGAATCGTCGAGCGAAAACAATTGGCAACCTCCTAGAAGCAGCTTTTCTTACCACCTGACGTTTCTCCATCAATTAGGAATCTGATGCCGTCACTAAACACATTCCTTAAATTGTAGCCATTTGTTGAGTGTTTTTTTTTGGTGTCTAATCCGCGTATATATCACCATTGCCCTTGATTTTCTTGACTATATATCTCTTAAATATCAACATATACACGTGTGATTTAGTTTACGGAGATTTTTCAATGCCGAGAACCTCGATCAGAGAGTAAAAAAGGCACAATGGGGTAAAATTAAAATGGGATATACCGGGCTAGGATTCGACTTACAGTAACAAGGGCCAAACCAACCACCCAAGAATGGAATCGTCGAGCGAAAACACTTGACAACCTCCTAGAAGCAGCTTTTCTTGTCACAAGACCTTTCTCCATCAATTAGGAATCTGATGCCGTCACTAAACACATTCCTTAAATTGTAGTCATTTGTGGAGTGTTTTTTTTTTTTTTGTCTCTAATTCGCATATATATCACCATTGCCCTTAATTTTCTTCACTTTATATCTCTATAATGTCAACATATACACGTATGATTTAGTTCACGAAGATTTTTCAATTCCGAGAACCTCTATCAGAGAGTAAAAAAGGCGTAAGGTTCACAATGGTGTAAAATTAAAATGCGATATACCGGACTAGGATTTGAGTTACAGGAACAAGGGCCAAACCAACCACCCAAGAATGGAATGGTCGAGCGAAAACACTTGCCAACCTCCTAGAAGCAGCTTTTCTTGCCACCAGACCTTTCTCCATCAATTAGGAATCTGATGTCGTCACTAAACACATTCCTTAAATTGTAGCCATTTGTTGAGTTTTTTTTTGTGTGTCTAATCCGCATATATATCACCATTGTTCTTGACTTTCTTGACTGTGTATCTCTTAAATATCAACACATACACGTGTGATTTAGTTTACGATGATTTTTCAATGCCGAGAACCTCGATCAGAGAGTAAAAAAGGCGTAAGGTTCACAATGATGGAAAATTAAAATGGGATATACAGGGCTAGGATTCGAGTTACAGGAACAAGGGCCAAACCAACCACCCAAAAATGGAATCGTCGAGCGAAAACACTTGACAACCTCATAGAAGCAGCTTTTCTTGCCACCAGACTTTTCTCCATCAATTAGGAATCTGATGTCGTCACTAAACACATTCCTTAAATTGTAGTTATTTGTTGAGTCTTTTTTTTTGGGGTCTAATTCGCATATATATCACCTTTGCCCTTGATTTTCTTGACTGCATATCTCTTAAATGTCACCATATACACGTGTGATTTAGTTTACGAAGATTTTTCAATGCCGAGAACCTCTATCAGAGAGTAAAAATGGCGTAAGGTTCACAATGGTGTAAAATTAAAATGGGATATACCGGGCTAGGATTCGAGTTACAGGAACAAGGGCCAAACCAACCACCCAAGAATGGAATCGTCGAGCGAACTCACTTGACAACCTCCTAGAAGCAACTTTTCTTACCACCAGACCTTTCTCCATCAATTAGGAATCTGATGCCGTCACTAAACACATTCCTTAAATTGTAGCCATTTGTTGAGTGTTTTTTTTTGTGTCTAATCCACATATATATCACCATTGCCCTTGATTTTCTTGACTGTAAATCTCTTAAATGTCAACATATACACGTGTGATTTAGTTTACGAAGATTTTTCAATGTCGAGAACCTCGATCAGAGAGTAAAAATGGCGTAAGGTTCACAATGGTGTAAAATTAACATGTGATATACCGGGCTAGGATTCGAGTTACAGGAACAAAGGCCAAACCAACCACCCAAGAATGGAATCGTCAAGCGAAAACAATTGACAACCTCCTAGAAGCAGCTTTTCTTACCACCAGACGTTTCTCCATCAACTAGGAATCTGATGCCGTCACTAAACACATTCCTTAAATTGTAGCCATTTGTTGAGTGTTTTTTTTGGTGTCTAATCCGCATATATATCACCGTTGCCCTTGATTTTCTTGACTATATATCTCTTAAATATCAACATATACACGTGTGATTTATTTACGAAGATTTTTCAATGCCGAGAACATCGATCAGAGAGTAAAAAAGGCGTAAGGTTCACAATGGGGTAAAATTAAAATGGGATATACCGGGCTAGGATTCGAGTTACAGGAACAAGGGCCAAACCAACCACCCAAGAATGGAATCGTCGAGCGAAAACACTTGACAACCTCCTAGAAGCAGCTTTTCTTGCCACCAGACCTTTCTCCATCAATTAGGAATCTGATGCCGTCACTAAATACATTCCTTAAATTGTAGTCATTTGTTGAGTGTTTTTTTGGTGTCTAATTCGCATATATATCACCATTGCCCTTGATTTTTTTCACTGTATATCTCTATAATGTCAACATATACACGTGTGATTTAGTTTACGAAGATTTTTCAATTCCGAGAACCTCTATCAGAGAGTAAAAAAGGCGTAAGGTTCACAATGGTGTAAAATTAAAATGCGATATACCGGGCTAGGATTCGAGTTACAGGAACAAGGGCAAACCAACAACCCAAGAATGGAATGGTCGAGCGAAAACACTTGACAACCACCTAGAAGCAGCTTTTCTTGCCACCAGACCTTTCTCCATCAATTAGAAATCTGATGCCGTCACTAAACACATTCCTTAAATTGTAGCCATTTGTTGATTTTTTTTTTGTGTCTAATCGGCATATATATATCACCATTGCCCTTGATTTTCTTTACTTTATATCTCTTAAATATCAATATAAACACGTGTGATTTAGTTTACCATGAATTTTCAATGCCGGGAACCTCGATCAGAGAGTAAAAAAGGCGTAAGGTTCTCAATGGTGTAAAATTAAAATGGGATATACCGGGCTAGGATTCAAGTTACAGGAAAAAGGGACAAACCAACCACCCAAGAATGGAATCGTCGAGCGAAAACACTTGACAACCTCCTAGAAGCAGCTTTTCTTGCCACCAGACCTTTCTCCATCAATTAGGAATCTGATGCCGTCATTAAACACATTCCTTAAAATGGAGTCATTTGTTGAGTGTTTTTTTTTGTGTCTAATTCGCATATATATCACCATTGCCCTTGATTTTCTTCACTGTATATCTCTATAATGTCAACATATACACGTATGATTTAGTTCACGAAGATTTTTCAATTCCGAGAACCTCTATTAGAGAGTAAAAAAGGCGTAAGGTTCACAATGGTGTAAAATTAAAATGCGATATACCGGGCTAGGATTTGAGTTACAGGAATAAGGGCCAAACCAACCACCCAAGAATGGAATGGTAGAGCGAAAACACTTGACAACCTCCTAGAAGCAGCTTTTCTTGCCACCAGACCTTTCTCCATCAATTAGGAATCTGATGCCGTCACTAAACACATTCCTTAAATTGTAGCCATTTGTTGAGTTTTTTTTTTTGTGTCTAATCCGCATATATATCACCATTGTCCTTGACTTTCTTGACTGTATATCTCTTAAATATCAACATATACACGTGTGATTTAGTTTACGATGATTTTTCAATGCCGAGAACCTCGATCAGAGAGTAAAAAAGGCGTAACGTTCACAATGACGTAAAATTAAAATGGGATATACAGGGCTAGGATTCGAGTTACAGGAACAAGGGCCAAACCAACCACCCAAAAATGGAATCGTCGAGCGAAAACACTTGACAACCTCCTAGAAGCAGCTTTTCTTGCCACCAGACTTTTCTCCATCAATTAAGAATCTGATGCCGTCACTAAACACATTCCTTAAATTGTAGTTATTTATTGAGTGTTTTTTTTTGTGTCTAATTCGCATGTATATCACCATTGCCCTTGATTTTCTTGACTGCATATCTCTTAAATGTCACCATATACACGTGTGATTTAGTTTACGATGATTTTTCAATGCCGAGAACCTCGATCAGATAGTAAAAAAGGCGTAAGGTTCACAATGGTGTAAAATTAAAATGGGATATACCGGGCTAGGATTCGAGTTACAGGAACAAGGGCCAAACCAACCACCCAAGAATGGAATCGTCGAGCGAAAACAATTGGCAACCTCCTAGAAGCAGCTTTTCTTACCACCTGACGTTTCTTCATCAATTAGGAATCTGATGCCGTCACTAAACACATTCCTTAAATTGTAGCCATTTGTTGAGGGTTTTTTTTGGTGTCTAATCCGCATATATAGCACCATTGCCCTTGATTTTCTTGACTATATATCTCTTAAATATCAACATATACACGTGTGATTTAGTTTACGGAGATTTTTCAGTGCCGAGAACCTCGATCAGAGAGTAAAAAAGTTACAATGGGGTAAAATTAAAATGGGATATACCGGGATAGGATTCGACTTACAGGAACAAGGGCCAAACCAACCACCCAAGAATGGAATCGTCGAGCGAAAACACTTGACAACCTCCTAGAAGCAGCTTTTCTTGTCACAAGACCTTTCTCCATCAATTAGGAATCTGATGCCGTCACTAAACACATTCCTTAAATTGTAGTCATTTGTTGAGTGTTTTTTTTTGTCTCTAATTCGCATATATATCACCATTGCCCTTGATTTTCTTCACTTTATATCTCTATAATGTCAACATATACACGTATGATTTAGTTCACGAAGATTTTTCAATTCCGAGAACCTCTATCAGAGAGTAAAAAAGGCGTAAGGTTCACAATGGTGTAAAATTAAAATGCGACATACCAGACTAGGATTTCAGTTACAGGAACAAGGGCCAAACCAACCACCCAAGAATGGAATGGTCGAGCGAAAACACTTGACAACCTCCTAGAAGCAGCTTTTCTTGCCAACAGACCTTTCTCCATCAATTAGGAATCTGATGTCGTCACTAAACACATTCCTTAAATTGTAGCCATTTGTTGAGATTTTTTTGTGTCTAATCCGCATATATATCACCATTGTCCTTGACTTTCTTGACTGTGTATCTCTTAAATATCAACATATACAGGTGTGATTTAGTTTACGATGATTTTTCAATGCCGAGAACCTCGATCAGAGAGTAAAAAAGGCGTAAGGTTCACAATGATGTAAAATTAAAATGGGATATACAGGGCTAGGATTCGAGTTACAGGAACAAGGGCCAAACCAACCACCCAAAAAATGGAATCGTCGAGTGAAAACACATAACAACCTCATAGAAGCAGCTTTTCTTGCCACCAGACTTTTCTCCATCAATTAGGAATCTGATGTCGTCACTAAACACATTCCTTAAATTGTAGTTATTTGTTGAGTATTATTTTTTTGGTCTAATTCGCATATATATCTCCTTTGCCCTTAATTTTCTTGACTGCATATCTCTTAAATGTCACCATATACACGTGTGATTTAGTTTACGGAGATTTTTCAATGCCGAGAACCTCTATCAGAGAGTAAAAACGGCGTAAGGTTCACAATGGTGTAAAATTAAAATGGGATATACCGGGTTAGGATTCGAGTTACAGGAACAAGGGACAAACCAACCACCCAAGAATGGAATCGTCGAGCGAACTCACTTGACAAACTCCTAGAAGCAACTTTTCTTACCACCAGACCTTTCTCCGTCAATTAGGAATCTGATACCGTCACTAAACACATTCCTTAAATTGTAGCCATTTGTTGAGTGTTTTTTTTGGTGTCTAATCCGCATATATATAACCGTTGCCCTTGATTTTCTTGACTATATATCTCTTAAATATCAACATATACACGTGTGATTTAGTTTACGAAGATTTTTCAATGCCGAGAACCTCGATCAGAGAGTAAAAAAGGCGTAAGGTTCACAATGGGGTAAAATTAAAATGGGATATACCGGGCTAGGATTCGAGTTACAGGAACAAGGGCCAAACCAACCGCCCAAGAATGGAATCGTTGAGCGAAAACACTTGACAACCTCCTAGAAGCAGCTTTTCTTGCCACCAGAACTTTCTCCATCAATTAGGAATCTGATGCCGTCACTAAACACATTCCTTAAATTGTAGTCATTTGTTGAGTGTTTTTTTTGGTGTCTAATTCGCATATATATCACCATTGCCTTTGATTTTTTTCACCGTATATCTCTATAATGTCAACATATACACGTGTGATTTAGTTTACGAAGATTTTTCAATTCCGAGAACCTCTATCAGAGAGTAAAAAAGGCGTAAGGTTCACAATGGTGTAAAATTAAAATGCGATATACCAGGCTAGGATTCGAGTTACAGGAAAAAGGGCCAAACCAACCACCCAAGAATGGAATGGTCGAGCGAAAACACTTGACAACCTCCTAGAAGCAGCTTTTCTTGCCACCAGACCTTTCTCTATCAATTAGGAATCTGATGCCGTCACTAAACACATTCCTTAAATTGTAGCCATTTGTTGAGTTTTTTTTTGTGTCTAATCCGCATATATATCACCATTGTCCTTGATTTTCTTGACTGTATATCCCTTAAATTTCAACATATACACGTGTGATTTAGTTTACGATGATTTTTCAATGCCGAGAACCTCGATCAGAGAGTAAAAAAGGCGTAAGGTTCACAATGGTGTAAAATTAAAATGTGATATACCGGGCTAGGATTCGA
This sequence comes from Helianthus tuberosus, assembly GCA_030545235.1. NCBI lineage: Eukaryota > Viridiplantae > Streptophyta > Magnoliopsida > Asterales > Asteraceae > Helianthus > Helianthus tuberosus. The sequence goes on along the minus strand of JARYGA010034976.1, from coordinate 9,843 downwards.
GTTACAGGAACAAGGGCAAAACCAACCACCCAAGAATGGAATCGTCGAGCGAAAACAATTGACAACCTCCTAGAAGCAGCTTTTCTTACCACCAGACGTTTTTCCATCAATTAGGAATCTGATGCCGTCACTAAACACATTCCTTAAATTGTAGCCATTTGTTGAGTGTTTTTTTTTGGTGTCTAATCCGCATATATATCACCGTTGCCCTTGATTTTCTTGACTATATATCTCTTAAATATCAACATATACACGTGTGATTTAGTTTACGAAGATTTTTCAATGTCGAGAACCTCGATCAGAGAGTAAAAAAGGCGTCAGGTTCACAATGGGGTAAAATTAAAATGGGATATACCGGGCTAGGATTCGAGTTACAGGAACAATGGCCAAACCAACCACCCAAGAATGGAATCGTCGAGCGAAAACACTTGACAACCTCCTAGAAGCAGTTTTTCTTGCCACCAGACCTTTCTCCATCAATTAGGAATCTGATGCCGTCACTAAACACATTCCTTAAATTGTAATCATTTGTTGAGTGTTTTTTTTGGTGTCTAATTCGCATATATATCACCATTGCCCTTGATTTTTTTCACTGTATATCTCTATAATGTCAACATATACACGTGTGATTTAGTTTACGAAGAGTTTTCAATTCCGAGAACCTCTATCAGAGAGTAAAAAAGGCGTAAGGTTCACAATGGTGTAAAATTAAAATGCGATATACCGGGCTAGGATTCGAGTTACAGGAACAAGGGCAAACCAACAACCCAAGAATGGAATGGTCGATCGAAAACACTTGACAACCTCCTAGAAGCAGCTTTTCTTGCCACCAGACCTTTCTCCATCAATTAGAAATCTGATGCCGTCACTAAACACATTCCTTAAATTGTAGCCATTTGTCGAGTTTTTTTTTTGTGTCTAATCCGCATATATATATCACCATTGCCCTTGATTTTCTTTACTTTATATCTCTTAAATATCAATATAAACACGTGTGATTTAGTTTACCATGATTTTTCAATGCCGGGAACTTCGATCAGAGAGTAAAAAAGGCGTAAGGTTCTCAATGGTGTAAAATTAAAATGGGATATACCGGGCTAGGATTCTAGTTACAGGAAAAAGGGCCAAACCAACCACCCAAGAAAGGAATCGTCGAGCGAAAACACTTGACAACCTCCTAGAAGCAGCTTTTCTTTCCACCAGACCTTTCTCCATCAATTAGGAATCTGATGTCGTCATTAAACACATTCCTTAAATTGTAGTCATTTGTTGAGTGTTTTTTTTTGTCTAATTCGCATATATATCACCATTGCCCTTGGTTTTCTTCACTGTATATCTCTATAATGTCAACATATACACGTATGATTTAGTTCACGAAGATTTTTCAATTCCGAGAACCTCTATCAGAGAGTAAAAAAGGCGTAAGGTTCACAATGGTGTAAAATTAAAATGCGATATACCGGGCTAGGATTTTAGTTACAGGAATAAGGGCCAAACCAACCACCCAAGAATGGAATGGTCGAGCGAAAACACTTGACAACCTCCTAGAAGCAGCTTTTCTTGCCACCGGACCTTTCTCCATCAATTAGGAATCTGATGCCGTCACTAAACACATTCCTTAAATTGTAGCCATTTGTTGAGTTTTTTTTTGTGTGTCTAATCCGCATATATATCACCATTGTCCTTGACTTTCTTGACAGTATATCTCTTAAATATCAACATATACACGTGTGATTTAGTTTACGATGATTTTTCAATGCCGAGAACCTCGATCAGAGAGTAAAAAAGGCGTAACGTTCACAATGACGTAAAATTAAAATGGGATATACAGGGCTAGGATTCGAGTTACAGGAACAAGGGCCAAACCAACCACCCAAAAATGGAATCGTCGAGCGAAAACACTTGACAACCTCCTAGAAGCAGCTTTTCTTGCCACCAGACTTTTCTCCATCAATTAGGAATCTGATGCCGTCACTAAACACATTCCTTAAATTGTAGTTATTTGTTGAGTGTTTTTTTTTGTGTCTAATTCGCATATATATCACCATTGCCCTTGATTTTCTTGACTGCATATCTCTTAAATGTCACCATATACACGTGTGATTTAGTTTACGAAGATTTTTCAATGCCGAGAACCTCTATCAGAGAGTAAAAATGGCGTAAGGTTCACAATGGTGTAAAATTAAAATGGGACATACCCTGCTAGGATTCGAGTTACAGGAACAAGGGCCAAACCAACCACCCAAGAATGGAATCGTCGAGCGAACTCACTTGACAAACTCCTAGAAGCAACTTTTCTTACCACCAGACCTTTCTCCGTCAATTAGGAATCTGATGCTGTCACTAAACACATTCCTTAAATTGTAGCCATTTGTTGAGTGTTTTTTTGTGTCTAATCCGCATATATATCAACATTGCCCTTGATTTTCTTGACTGTATATCTCTTAAATGTCAACATATACACGTGTGATTTAGTTTACGAAGATTTTTCAATGTCGAGAACCTCGATCAGAGAGTAAAAATGGCATAAGGTTCACAATTGTGTAAAATTAAAATGTGATATAACGGGCTAGGATTCGAGTTAGAGGAACAAGGGCCAAACCAACAACCCAAGAATGGAATCGTCGAGCGAAAACAATTGACAACCTCCTAGAAGCAGCTTTTCTTACCACCAGACGTTTCTCCATCAATTAGGAATCTGATGCCGTCACTAAACACATTCCTTAAATTGTAGCCATTTGTTGAGTGTTTTTTTTTTGTGTCTAATTCGCATATATATCACCGTTGCCCTTGATTTTCTTGACTATATATCTCTTAAATATCAACATATACACGTGTGATTTAGTTTACGAAGATTTTTTAATGCCGAGAACCTCGATCAGAGAGTAAAATAGGCGTAAGGTTCACAATGGGGTAAAATTAAAATGGCATATACCGGGCTAGGATTCGAGTTACAGGAACAAGGGCCAAACCAACCACCCAAGAATGGAATCGTCGAGCGAAAACACTTGACAACCTCCTAGAAGCAGCTTTTCTTGCCACCAGACCTTTCTCCATCAATTAGGAATCTGATGCCGTCACTAAACACATTCCTTAAATTGTAGTCATTTGTTGAGTGTTTTTTTTGGTGTCTAATTCGCATATATATCACCATTGCCCTTGATTTTTTTCACTGTATATCTCTATAATGTCAACATATACAAGTGTGATTTAGTTTACGAAGATTTTTCAATTCCGAGAACCTCTATCAGAGAGTAAAAAAGGCGTAAGGTTCACAATGGTGTAAAATTAAAATGCGATATACCGGGCTAGGATTCGAGTTACAGGAACAAGGGCCAAACCAACCACCCAAGAATGGAATGGTCGAGCGAAAACACTTGACAACCTCCTAGAAGCAGCTTTTCTTGCCACCAGACCTTTCTCCATCAATTAGAAATCTGATGCTGTCACTAAACACATTCCTTAAATTGTAGCCATTTGTTGAGTTTTTTTTGTGTCTAATCCGCATATATATCACCATTGTCCTTGATTTTCTTGACTGTATATCCCTTAAATTTCAACATATACACGTGTGATTTAGTTTACGATGATTTTTCAATGCCGAGAACCACGATCAGAGAGTAAAAAAGGCGTAAGGTTCCCAATGGTGTAAAATTAAAATGTGATATACCGGGCTAGGATTCGAGTTACAGGAACAAGGGCCAAACCAACCACCCAAGAATGGAATCGTCGAGCGAAAACAATTTACAACCTCCTCGAAGCAGCTTTTCTTGCCACCAGACGTTTCTCCATCAATTAGGAATCTGATGCCGTCACTAAATACATTTCTTAAATTGTAGCCATTTGTTGAGTGTTTTTTTTTTTGGTGTCTAATCCACATATATATCACCGTTGCCCTTGATTTTCTTGACTATATATCTCTTAAATATCAACATATACACGTGTGATTTAGTTTACGAAGATTTTTCAATGTCGAGATCCTCGATCAGAGAGTAAAAAAGGCGTAAGGTTCACAATGGGGTAAAATTAAAATGGGATATACCGGGCTAGGATTCGAGTTACAGGAACAATGGCCAAACCAACCACCCAAGAATGGAATCGTCGAGCGAAAACAATTGACAACCTCCTAGAAGCAGCTTTTCTTACCACCAGACGTTTCTCCATCTATTAGGAATCTGATGCCGTCACTAACCACATTCCTTAAATTGTAGCCATTTGTTGAGTGTTTTTTTGGTGTCTAATTCGCATATATATCACCATTGCCCTTGATTTTTTTCACTGTATATCTCTATAATGTCAACATATACACGTGTGATTTAGTTTACGAAGATTTTTCAATTCCGAGAACCTCTATCAGAGAGTAAAAAAGGCGTAAGGTTCACAATGGTGTAAAATTAAAATGCGATATACCGGGCTACGATTTGAGTTACAGGAACAATGGCCAAACCAACCACCCAAGAATGGAATCGTCGAGCGAAAACACTTGACAACCTCCTAGAAGCAGTTTTTCTTGCCACCAGACCTTTCTCCATCAATTAGGAATCTGATGTCGTCACTAAACACATTCCTTAAATTGTAGTCATTTGTTGAGTGTTTTTTTTGGTGTCTAATTCGCATATATATCACCATTGCCCTTGATTTTTTTCACTGTATATCTCTATAATGTCAACTTATACACGTGTGATTTAGTTTACAAAGATTTTTCAATTCCGAGAACCTCTATCAGAGAGTAAAAAAGGCGTAAGGTTCACAATGGTGTAAAATTAAAATGCGATATACCGGGCTAGGATTTGAGTTACAGGAATAAGGGCCAAACCAACCACCCAAGAATGGAATGGTCGAGCTAAAACACTTGACAACCTCCTAGAAGCAGCTTTTCTTGCCACCAGACCTTTCTCCATCAATTAGGAATCTGATGCCGTCACTAAACACATTCCTTAAATTGTAGCCATTTGTTGAGTTTTTTTTTTGTGTCTAATCCGCATATATCTCACCATTGTCCTTGACTTTCTTGACTGTATATCTCTTAAATATCAACATATACACGTGTGATTTAGTTTACGATGATTTTTCAATGCCGAGAACCTCGATCAGAGAGTAAAAAAGGCGTAAGGTTCACAATGATGTAAAATTAAAATGGAATATATAGGGCTAGGATTCGAGTTACAGGAACAAGGGCCAAACCAACCACCCAAAAATGGAATCGTCAAGCGAAAACACTTGACAACCTCCTAGAAGCAGCTTTTCTTGCCACCATACTTTTCTCCATCAATTAGGAATCTGATGTCGTCACTAAACACATTCCTTAAATTGTAGTTATTTGTTGAGTGTTTTTTTTGGTGTCTAATTCGCATATATATCACCATTGCCCTTGATTTTCTTGACTGCATATCTCTTAAATGTCACCATATACACGTGTGATTTAGTTTACGAAGATTTTTCAATGCGGAGAATCTCTATCAGAGAGTAAAAATGGCGTAAGGTTCACAATGGTGTAAAATTAAAATGGGATATACCGGGCTAGGATTCGAGTTACAGGAACAAGGGCCAAACCAACCACCCAAGAATGGAATCGTCGAGCAAACTCACTTGACAACCTCCAAGAAGCAACTTTTCTTCCCACCAGACCTTTTCCATCAATTAGGAATCTGATGCCGTCACTAAACACATTCCTTAAATTGTAGCCATTTGTTGTGTGTTTTTTTTGTGTCTAATCCGCATATATATCACCATTGCCATTGATTTTCTTGACTGTATATCTCTTAAATGTCAACATATACACGTGTGATTTAGTTTACGAAGATTTTTCAATGTCAAGAACCTCAATCAGAGAGTAAAAATGGTGTAAGGTTCACAATGGTGTAAAATTAAAATGTGATATACCGGGCTAGGATTCGAGTTACAGGAACAAGGGCCAAACCAACCACCCAAGAATGGAATGGTCGAGCGAAAACACTTGACAACCTCCTAGAAGCAGCTTTTCTTGCCACCAGACCTTTCTCCATCAATTAGAAATCTGATGCTGTCACTAAACACATTCCTTAAATTGTAGCCATTTGTTGAGTTTTTTTTGTGTCTAATCCGCATATATATCACCATTGTCCTTGATTTTCTTGACTGTATATCCCTTAAATTTCAACATATACACGTGTGATTTAGTTTACGATGATTTTTCAATGCCGAGAACCTCGATCAGAGAGTAAAAAAGGCGTAAGGTTCCCAATGGTGTAAAATTAAAATGTGATATACCGGGCTAGGATTCGAGTTACAGGAACAAGGGCCAAACCAACCACCCAAGAATGGAATCGTCGAGCGAAAACAATTTACAACCTCCTCGAAGCAGCTTTTCTTGCCACCAGACGTTTCTCCATCAATTAGGAATCTGATGCCGTCACTAAATACATTTCTTAAATTGTAGCCATTTGTTGAGTATTTTTTTTTTGGTGTCTAATCCACATATATATCACCGTTGCCCTTGATTTTCTTGACTATATATCTCTTAAATATCAACATATACACGTGTGATTTAGTTTACGAAGATTTTTCAATGTCGAGATCCTCGATCAGAGAGTAAAAAAGGCGTAAGGTTCACAATGGGGTAAAATTAAAATGGGATATACCGGGCTAGGATTCGAGTTACAGGAACAATGGCCAAACCAACCACCCAAGAATGGAATCGTTGAGCGAAAACAATTGACAACCTCCTAGAAGCAGCTTTTCTTACCACCAGACGTTTCTCCATCTATTAGGAATCTGATGCCGTCACTAACCACATTCCTTAAATTGTAGCCATTTGTTGAGTGTTTTTTTTGGTGTCTAATTCGCATATATATCACCATTGCCCTTGATTTTTTTCACTGTATATCTCTATAATGTCAACATATACACGTGTGATTTAGTTTACGAAGATTTTTCAATTCCGAGAACCTCTATCAGAGAGTAAAAAAGGCGTAAGGTTCACAATGGTGTAAAATTAAAATGCGATATACCGGGCTACGATTTGAGTTACAGGAACAATGGCCAAACCAACCACCCAAGAATGGAATCGTCGAGCGAAAACACTTGACAACCTCCTAGAAGCAGTTTTTCTTGCCACCAGACCTTTCTCCATCAATTAGGAATCTGATGTCGTCACTAAACACATTCCTTAAATTGTAGTCATTTGTTGAGTGTTTTTTTTGGTGTCTAATTCGCATATATATCACCATTGCCCTTGATTTTTTTCACTGTATATCTCTATAATGTCAACTTATACACGTGTGATTTAGTTTACAAAGATTTTTCAATTCCGAGAACCTCTATCAGAGAGTAAAAAAGGCGTAAGGTTCACAATGGTGTAAAATTAAAATGCGATATACCGGGCTAGGATTTGAGTTACAGGAATAAGGGCCAAACCAACCACCCAAGAATGGAATGGTCGAGCTAAAACACTTGACAACCTCCTAGAAGCAGCTTTTCTTGCCACCAGACCTTTCTACATCAATTAGGAATCTGATGCCGTCACTAAACACATTCCTTAAATTGTAGCCATTTGTTGAGTTTTTTTTTTGTGTCTAATCCGCATATATCTCACCATTGTCCTTGACTTTCTTGACTGTATATCTCTTAAATATCAACATATACACGTGTGATTTAGTTTACGATGATTTTTCAATGCCGAGAACCTCGATCAGAGAGTAAAAAAGGCGTAAGGTTCACAATGATGTAAAATTAAAATGGAATATATAGGGCTAGGATTCGAGTTACAGGAACAAGGGCCAAACCAACCACCCAAAAATGGAATCGTCAAGCGAAAACACTTGACAACCTCCTAGAAGCAGCTTTTCTTGCCACCATACTTTTCTCCATCAATTAGGAATCTGATGTCGTCACTAAACACATTCCTTAAATTGTAGTTATTTGTTGAGTGTTTTTTTTGGTGTCTAATTCGCATATATATCACCATTGCCCTTGATTTTCTTGACTACATATCTCTTAAATGTCACCATATACACGTGTGATTTAGTTTACGAAGATTTTTCAATGCGGAGAATCTCTATCAGAGAGTAAAAATGGCGTAAGGTTCACAATGGTGTAAAATTAAAATGGGATATACCGGGCTAGGATTCGAGTTACAGGAACAAGGGCCAAACCAACCACCCAAGAATGGAATCGTCGAGCAAACTCACTTGACAACCTCCAAGAAGCAACTTTTCTTCCCACCAGACCTTTTCCATCAATTAGGAATCTGATGCCGTCACTAAACACATTCCTTAAATTGTAGCCATTTGTTGTGTGTTTTTTTTGTGTCTAATCCGCATATATATCACCATTGCCATTGATTTTCTTGACTGTATATCTCTTAAATGTCAACATATACACGTGTGATTTACTTTACGAAGATTTTTCAATGTCAAGAACCTCAATCAGAGAGTAAAAATGGTGTAAGGTTCACAATGGTGTAAAATTAAAATGTGATATACCGGGCTAGGATTCGAGTTACAGGAACAAGGGCCAAACCAACCACCCAAGAATGGAATGGTCGAGCGAAAACAATTGACAACCTCCTAGAAGCAGCTTTTCTTGCCACCAGACCTTTCTCCATCAATTAGAAATCTGATGCTGTCACTAAACACATTCCTTAAATTGTAGCCATTTGTTGAGTTTTTTTTGTGTCTAATCCGCATATATATCACCATTGTCCTTGATTTTCTTGACTGTATATCCCTTAAATTTCAACATATACACGTGTGATTTAGTTTACGATGATTTTTCAATGCCGAGAACCTCGATCAGAGAGTAAAAAAGGCGTAAGGTTCCCAATGGTGTAAAATTAAAATGTGATATACCGGGCTAGGATTCGAGTTACAGGAACAAGGGCCAAACCAACCACCCAAGAATGGAATCGTCGAGCGAAAACAATTTACAACCTCCTCGAAGCAGCTTTTCTTGCCACCAGACGTTTCTCCATCAATTAGGAATCTGATGCCGTCACTAAATACATTTCTTAAATTGTAGCCATTTGTTGAGTGTTTTTTTTTTGGTGTCTAATCCACATATATATCACCATTGCCCTTGATTTTCTTGACTATATATCTCTTAAATATCAACATATACACGTGTGATTTAGTTTACGAAGATTTTTCAATGTCGAGATCCTCGATCAGAGAGTAAAAAAGGCGTAAGGTTCACAATGGGGTAAAATTAAAATGGGATATACCGGGCTAGGATTCGAGTTACAGGAACAATGGCCAAACCAACCACCCAAGAATGGAATCGTTGAGCGAAAACAATTGACAACCTCCTAGAAGCAGCTTTTCTTACCACCAGACGTTTCTCCATCTATTAGGAATCTGATGCCGTCACTAACCACATTCCTTAAATTGTAGCCATTTGTTGAGGGTTTTTTTTGGTGTCTAATTCGCATATATATCACCATTGCCCTTGATTTTTTTCACTGTATATCTCTATAATGTCAACATATACACGTGTGATTTAGTTTACGAAGATTTTTCAATTCCGAGAACCTCTATCAGAGAGTAAAAAAGGCGTAAGGTTCACAATGGTGTAAAATTAAAATGCGATATACCGGGCTACGATTTGAGTTACAGGAACAATGGCCAAACCAACCACCCAAGAATGGAATCGTCGAGCGAAAACACTTGACAACCTCCTAGAAGCAGTTTTTCTTGCCACCAGACCTTTCTTCATCAATTAGGAATCTGATGTCGTCACTAAACACATTCCTTAAATTGTAGTCATTTGTTGAGTGTTTTTTTTGGTGTCTAATTCGCATATATATCACCATTGCCCTTGATTTTTTTCACTGTATATCTCTATAATGTCAACTTATACACGTGTGAT
>JARYGA010034975.1:0-81213 GCA_030545235.1 Helianthus tuberosus | reverse complement strand
AACTCCCTGTCAAGAAAAGGTAATGAACTTTGATTCAAACCTTGATGCCTCGATTCTATAAAATCAAGGCCTATAAATTAAACTTGTCTACGTGACTAGGCCTTTTGTGCTATTATTAACTTATAATTTAGGATTATGATAAAGATCCCGAACAATTATATATATAGCAAATTAACTAATATGTGTATTAAAAAACATGGTTAATAAATCGTTTAAAACGATAAAACTGTAAAAGCTTCCGTATAAACCTTGTCCGTGTTTGATTTTATGTAGCAATTAAAGCTACATGGCTAGGTCCGAGGAAGAGAACAGTCATCCTTTGGAAAACTGCGATGATGATAGGATTAATATAACCAAAGGAGAGCTTCGTACACTGATTGATGCAGCTGTATCTAAAGCTGTAGAGGAGCAATTTAAGGAGTATAGTGGGACGCATAGTAGAGCCTCATCTGTACCCCACTCTAAGTCTATCCCTAAAACTCATTCAGAGCCTCATAACAAGAAGCCCTCTAAGAAAGAGGAACCAAAGAAGGATGATGATCGACATTCATCTAATGAACACAGTGTTCCATCCAAGAGGATAGTGTTCGATAACGAACCGCGTACCAAGTCCTGTACCTATATATACTTTGTTTCCTGCAAACCCCGAGATTTCACTGGGGAGAAAGGGGCAATTGATTGTATGATCTGGTTGGATGAAATGGACACAGTTGTCGACATCAGCGGTTGTGCAGAAAGGGACACAGTGCCTACTAGCATGGTGGAAGTCTCTCATTCAAGCTGCTAGGAAGATCCCACTCTACAACATGTCTTGGGAGTAGTTTGTTGCTCTCATTATGGAGAACTACTGCCCTCAACACGAGGTCGAGAGGATCGAGTCAGATTTCTTATCATTGGTGATGACAAACTTAGATTGTCAAGCTTACCTCACCAGTTTCAATACCCTGTCCAGACTAGTTCCTTATCTAGTAACACCAGAACCCAAGAGAATTGCTCGCTTCATTGGGGGTTTAGCCCCAGAAATCAAGGCCAGTGTTAAGGCTTCAAGACCTGCTACGTTTAGGTCAGCAGCTGATCTCTCTCTATCCCTTACTTTAGATGCGGTTAGGTTGAGATCGCTAAAGAATTCTGAAGAAAGTAAGAGGAAGCGTGAGGATGATAACTCACGAGGGTCAGAGAAGAAGCACAAGGGAAACACTGATTCTAAGAAGTTTGGGTCTGGAAGGAATAGTTAGCGAACAGAGGAAAAGCCAAAGTGCACGGCTTGCCAAAAACGCCACTTTGGAAAGTGCAGACTTGAGTCCAATTCTAAGTCAGGATCACCTGCATGTGGGATATGCAAGTCTAAGGAGCACAAGACAGTTGATTGCAAGAAGATTAAAGATGCCACATGCTACAATTGCAATGAGAAAGGGCATATCAAAACCAACTGCCCTAAATACGCCAAGAAGCCTGAAGAGGTCAAGAAGACCAATGCAAGGGTCTTCAGGATGGATGCAAGGGAAGCCGTCCAAGACGACAATGTGATCACATGTACCTTCCTCATAAATGATGTATATGCAAGAGTACTTTTGATTCAGGCGCTGATAAGTCGTTCGTAGATAATAAGTTTTGTGAATTGCTGAAATTACCTGTTAAAACCCTAAGCGTGAAATATGAGGTGGAATTAGCTGATGGTACCTTAGAAACCACCTCAACCATATTAGATGGATGTTTCATATCCATTAAGAACCACTCATTTCCATTGTCTTTACTTCCTTTGAAGTTAGCCGGGTTCGACATAGTTTTAGGCATGGACTGGTTATCTCATAACCAGGCCCAGATTGTCTGCAATAAGAAGCAAGTGGTGATTAAGACTCCGTCTGGTGAATCACCCGGTATGGACTGCCTGAGCAAGTGACCATGCTCAAGGCCTCAAAGTGTTTGAAGAAGGGATGTGTCATCTACATGGCACAAGTGATTATTGATGAACTGAAACCTAAGATGGAAGACATCCCCGTCATTTTTGAATACCCTGAAGTTTTTCCTGAAGAACTACCTGGCTTACCACCAGATAGGCAAGTGGAATTCAGAATTGACATCATCCCTGGAGCAGCACCGGTTGCTAGAGCACTTTATAGGCTAGCACCAACAGAGATGAAGGAATTGAGAGCACAACTAGATGAATTGCTAGTTAAAGGTTTCATTAAACCTAGTTCGTCTCCTTGGGGAGCGCCAGTCTTGTTTGTCAAGAAGAAGGATGGATCGATGCGTCTGTGCATTGATTATCGTGAGCTTAATAAAGTCACTATTAAGAATAGGTATCCATTGCCCAGGATCGACGATCTGTTCGATCAACTACAAGGGGCAAGTTACTTCTCCAAGATCGATTTGAGGTCAGGCTATCACCAACCGAAGGTTAGAGATGAAGACGTACACAAAACTGCATTTAGGACTCGTTATGGTCATTACGAGTTCCTAGTGATGCCTTTTGGGCTCACTAATGCACCGGCCGCATTCATGGATCTCATGAATCGCGTTTGCAAGCCGTACTTAGATAAATTCGTCATCATTTTCATCGACGACATTCTCATTTACTCGAAGAGCCAAGCTGATCACGAGAAGCATCTCCGTTCATTCTGAAGTTACTTCATCAAGAGAAGCTCTATGCCAAGTTCTCGAAGTGTGAATTCTGGCTTCGAGAAGTCCAATTTCTTGGACACATTGTTAGTGAGCGTGGTGTTCAAGTGGATCCCGCTAAAGTTGAAGCTGTCATGAAATGGCAAGAGCCAAAGACGCCTACAGAGATTCGTAGCTTTCTAGGCTTAGCAGGATATTATAGGCGCTTCATTGAAAATTTTTCAAGGATTGCTGCACCCCTAACTTCATTGACTCGTAAGAAGGTAAAGTTCGATTGGGGACCTAAGCAACAGGAATCCTTCGATATTCTCAAGCAGAAGCTGAGCAATGCACCTGTGTTGACATTGCCTGATGGAATCGAAGAATTCGTAGTTTATTGTGATGCATCACACACCGGGATGGGATGTGTGCTTATGCAGAAAGGCAAAGTTATTGCCTATGCTTCACGCCAGTTAAAGGTGCACGAAAAGAATTACACCACCCATGACTTGGAGTTGGGTGCCGTTGTATTTGCACTGAAGCTATGGAGGCACTATTTATATGGTATCAAGTGTGTGATCTATTCTGATCACAAGAGCCTCCAGCACCTGTTTAATCAGAAGGATTTAAACATGAGGCAGCGGCGTTGGATGGAGACTTTGAATGATTATGATTGTGAAATCAGATACCATCCTGGCAAGGCGAATGTAGTCGCCGATGCCTTGAGTCGAAAGGAAAGGGTGAAACCCATCCGAATCAATGCCAAGAGCATTGAAATAAAGAACAGTTTGAACGAAAGGTTGTTAGCTGCACAGAAGGAAGCTGTGTTGGAAGCTAACTACCCTAACGAAAAGCTAGGAGTAACTGAGGAGCAGTTATCTCTTAGCAAAGACGGAATTCTGAGATTGAATGGACGAATATGGGTTCCAATTTATGGAGGACTTCCGGATGTTATCCTCCAGGAAGCCCATAGTTCTAAATATTCCGTTCATCCTGGAGCTGATAAGATGTACCAGGATCTTAGGGCAAACTATTGGTGGATAGGCTTGAAAAATTCAATGGCTGCCTACGTAGCTAAATGCTTGACGTGTGCGCAAGTCAAAGCAGAACATCAGAAACCGTCAGGGTTGCTACAACAGCTTGAACTTCCCACTTGGAAGTGGGAAATGGTAACTATTGATTTTATCACCAAGCTACGTAAGACAAGTAAAGGAAATGATACCATATGGGTAATCGTAGACAGACTGACTAAGTCAGCACATTTCCTACCCATTAAGGAGACTTATAGCTCCGACATGTTAGCCCAACTGTACATAGATAAGATTGTAGCTTTACATGGCATACATGTGTCTATTATCTCTGACAGAGATACTAGATACACGTCCCATTTTTGGAAAAGTTTCCAACAATCTTTGGGCACGCATTTAAATTTTAGTACGGCTTACCATCCTCAGACGGACGGCCAGAGTAAGCGTACTATCCAAATATTGGAAGACATGCTTCGAGCATGCGTGATTGATTTAGGTGGTAGTTGGGATAACCACCTGCCGTTAATCGAATTCTCCTACAACAATAGCTACCATACCAGCATTAAGTCTGCGCCTTTCGAGGCCTTATACGGTAGAAAGTGCAGAACGCCAGTTTGTTGGGCGGAAGTTGGAGATGTCCAATTATCAGGACCAGAGATAGTCTTTGAAACGACGGACAAGATTGTCCAGATTCGTGACCGACTCAAAGCTGCCCGAGATAGGCAGAAGAGTTACGCAGATCCAAACCGTAAACCAATGAAATTCAAAGTAGGTGATAAAGTCTTACTTAAAGTATCACCCTGGAAGGGAGTGATGCGATTTGGTAAGAAAGGCAAGTTAAGCTCGAGATACATAGGACCTTTCGAGGTCATCGAATGTGTCGGATCAGTTGCCTATAAGTTAAACTTACCTGAAGAGCTCAGTGGTATTCATAACGTGTTCCACGCCTGCAATCTGAAGAAATGCCTAGCTGATGAATCGCTAGTCATACCACATACAGATGTGCATATAGATGAGAGCTTGAAATTTGTGGAAAAACCATTGTCGATTGAAGATCGACAGGTTAAGAAGCTTCGAAGGAAGCATGTGCCTATTGTAAAGGTAAAATGGGATGCCCGTCGAGGTCCCGAGTATACGTGGGAGGTTGAGTCCACAATGAAAGAAAAGTACCCTTATTTATTTCAGTAAATCTCGGGGTCGAGATTTCTTTTAAGGGAGGATGTAACACCTCGAAAATTCACGTCCTATAATGTGTTGACACGTGTCATATGTTTGAACGTGTGAAAGAATCTTATAGAAGGATTAAAGTTGACAATCATGGAAAGTATGTGAATATACAAGTTCTAAATGTCAACAGTGAATAAATATATTGTACATCAACCCTACATGATGCTCATACCTTCAAATGAATAAATCATGGATCATACGAAGCTAAATATGAAAGAAAGTGAGAGATTACAAACTACAGGGGTTAAATGTGTCAACATGTTTAAGTTATACCTCTGAGTGACCTTTTGACAAACCCGAAGCTTTGTAACGGTTAATTATACTCACTAGAATGCACGATATAAATTTCATAAAGTTTCGTTATCGTATGAGAAAGTTATGATCAAATTCGTACACAAGGGGTTAAAGCGTCAGCGTTGAAAGTTATGACCTTTCGGGTAACAATAAAGTTAACCGAGGACTTAGCAAAGGGGGTATATGTCTTGAAGCCCCTATAAGTCAACTTGGAGGGTTCAAAGTGCAAGAAATAAAGTCGTAGCAAAGTTTCCAAGAGCCAAGGACCAAAGCGTAAAAATAAAAAATTGGAGATTTGATCAGAAGGGGCCTCGCGCCACGCGAAGGCCCTTGGGGGGGGGGGGGGGCTACGCGTGCCGTGAGGGGCTGTCCGCTCCGAATTATTTGGTTTCTTGTCTGCCATAGCCCTTGTAACCGACTTTAATCCGATTTTCCTCATCTTGCACGACCCCTAAGCAACCCCTAGACACTTAGGGACATCTTGCACGACCCCTAAGCAACCCTTAGACACTTAGGGACACCTTCCTTCAGCATTTCTGATCATTTCTGGAGCTCCAAAGCAGACTCAAGTGATCACTAATCGTGCATAGGACTTCAGTAAGTATGCTTAACCTTTCTTAGTTAAGTTTTTGCTTAGTTTTAGCTTAATAGTCAAACCGTCGTAATTAACGGTTGACTTAGCGATTAATCATTGATGGTACAGTGATTAGTCAAATTGAAAGTAGTTATAAGTTGGTAATTATGTGGGCAATAAACCCTTAAAAGGGCACCCTCTGATTCCCACTCTAACTAGGTCAAATGTCGGGTCAAACTTGTTATTAAAAAGTCAACAGAATGCTTAATTTTCAATTTATGCATAATTAGCAATGTAGAACCCATACAACCTGTTTGATCATTAATATAACTTGGTAATTAGTGTAAGAACATGTCTAAACATGTTCAACCCGACAATTTTCTATTTAGACCCGGTTCGGAACTGAAAGTCGCAAAGCTTTGACTTTTGCTTTGACTTCAGTTCTGGCCCGTTTTGGTATGATTTAGAAATGCCTTAGAGCTTTATTTGGACCAGGTTACATGCTAGTATAACCCTCTGTGATTATACACCTTGGTTCATTAGTTAACCAATTCATATGCATGATTCCGTTAATTACTCATATGTTGACCATTATGCCCTTTTCACCTTAAAACGTGATTTTTGAAAATGTAAAAGTGTAGAAACCTTAGTTACTGAATTATAAACTTGCACCCAAAACTTGACATCAGTTTGAGGTATAGATTGAGAGTTATGCTCATTAGCGTAATTAGAAAGCTTTTTTAGCGATTAAAAGGCATAATTAGCGTATAGCCTATTTAAACCCACTTTTTGATATCAAAATCTTTACCCACTGATATAATATATTATTTTGGGATTTTTGAAGATTTTTAATTAATTTTAGGCTGAGCATAACTTAGAGTCGTAGGCTTGATTCGGTAATTGTCGGTTTTGCCCTTTCGGGCTATAAAATGAGTTTTACATATCTATTTGACCCCAAACCTTTTGCTACTGATTATATATGATAAATAAATTATTTTTGACCTTCTGGAATAATAAAAATATCAGCTTTCTATATAGAACCCGGAAACGACTTCTAATCGCCTTTTTAAGCGTTTTTAACGCCTAGTATGTACTAAAACTATTTTGAACATACAAGGGTTGATACCTACTGATATTTTAGGTAAATTATAATATTTTAACAGTAAGCAAAAGTTGTTTAATTCAGACTTCAGTTTTGAGCTTTTCAACTTATGTGAAATTACCAAAATGCCCCTACGGTGCATAGTTTGGTTATAATTGATAAATTTCACATATATCCTTTACCCTACTGTTATAACTTATCAAATTAAGTATTTTTTCTGATTACATTAGACCTGTAACTCAGGTTAATACTTAAACTCTTTTATAACCTTTTAAATGACCAAACTACCCCTACGGGGGATAGTTTGCGTTTAAATTCGTTTCGGGCATAATAAAAGACATCTCACTGATGTCACAACATATTTGAGGCATATTAACTTAGGAAACCTGTATATGGCTCTTACGGATACCCGTTATGCTTCTTGCGCGTTCGGTTCGGTTTATGTAACTAGTTTGCATAAATTAGCCGAAACGGGTCAAACCTTATCGTTTTTATCTCAAAATCCAGAATGTGTATAATATACCCATATTAAGCAAGTCTTCAAACTTGTCGGGTCTAAATCACATTCTATTCCGGTCTTCGCTAAATCGTGCGTACGAACCGTATCTTTAAAACTAACCGGTCTAAGTTTTGGCTTAATTAAAGACCCGTTAGAAATCTAATAGGTTATTATAAACCTTCGTTCCAGATTAGGAGCCCAGTAAAAGTACTTGCACTCGCTGTATTTGATTTATACTCTGCTCAGGTAAATACTCTTAACTTATTTTCCCTATACGGGCTTGGGATACGGTACTATAAAAGTACCGCTTGGTCGGGTTTGTAGTCATTTAAATCGGATTGTGATTAATGTATTTACATAACTCGCTTTATTCTGTATTATTTGGTGTATGGCCCTTGGGGGTTAAATGACCATGTCCCGGATATCCTTGGTATCATTTTACGAAATGGCCACAACCTAAGCACGGGGTGTAGGCGTACACCTGACAGTTGCATATGTAAAAACTGGTAATCCACTTAAAGGAATCAATCTTGTGGGCATTATACCTGTGGCGTGTCGCTTAACTTAAAAACCGGCTCTTCTAACCGGTACTAATGGACGACAAATGAGTAAAACTGTATACAAGATTATTTTAATAATTGTCCCAAGTTATAAAGATATTTTGCCGAAGTGCATTCAAATCAATTTTTAAACTCTTTTCAAAATGAGTCAGTTGAGTTGTATTTACCAGTGTAAACTGACGTATTTTCCAAAAAGGCTAAGTGCAGGTGCTAGACGAAATAGGCTGGCTACTCCAGGCATCACTACTCAAGTCTCGCAAGCTCTAGATGTCGAAGTCTGTTGAACAGTTTTCTTTTTATATTGATCCGCCTGTGGATCCTTTACTTTCCGTTGTAATACTGGATATTACTTTATATTCGGAATGTAATATATTTATCTTTTGCTTCCGCTGTGCATTTAAATATTGTGTTGTTTGACTATTATGTTGCCATCCACGTCATGATACTCCCCACCGGGCCCACCGGTGACACGTGGAAAATCCTAGGTGTGACACGAAACAAATGGAGACGAAGTCTAGATCTTCCATGATATCATACATACGTGTACATACTGCATACGACCTTAATAAGTGATCAACAATCAAATGTCCACAAAATAAGTGATAATATATCACAGATTCTTTGCGGGAGTCAAGTTCGTCTCTTTGTTGTACTTGAGTACTGACCTGTTCACGGACTTGCTTCTGTGCCCTCATGCATCTGAAAATCAAGTTCCTCATCAATAAGTGATTCTATCACATTGGGCTTGTTTTCAATTCAAAATAAGTGAGTTTCTCACATTTTCATATACGTCAAAACAGATGATAAATGGTATACTCACCAGTAAGATGAAATACTCGTGCATACCTTGATACAGGAATGTGTCGTGATGTGGATGAACACCGGTCGGTAAGTATAAATCATACCTTAATGTATCCCCTCGCCATGATTACATATGATAAGTTGAGCTTATGTGGATAACAATACCGATAATTGTTATAGGATGCTTATCTAAATGTTAACAAAATGAACAACAAGAATGTTTTGGCATGACCGTACACTGATATGATTCTCTTACCCTCGAAACTCGCAAAAAGAATGTTTGTATATATTTACTTTTCTTAGTTTCTGCAACTCTGTATATATTTATTTACTTCTTTCAGTCTTTACGTTTGAAATATTCAAAATGCCAAAAAGATTTTAGGTGTGTTTTAATTTAAACTTTATAAAAGTCAAAAAGATTTTATTTCTGCTTTAGTTTTGATTAACTGATGTTGGAACTCAAGTCTTCGTTACCTGAAATCTGATTGAAAACCTAAACGACTGAATCTTCATAAACGGTCAGAGTTTGCAAGTTTTGAAAGTTAATAATCAAAATTGAAAAATCTGTTAACTTTTCAAACAAATTGTCGGACGGTAGTTGATAGAAATATGGTCACATGTGTGTCATTTGTTTATGTTAACTATATTCCAAGCAGCAGTTCTCATTACGCGTTTAGCTTTCTTGCATATGCAGATGCTAAAGGCAAGGAGAACATGTTCGATGATAAGCTTCGGAATGAAGACACGACGTGAAGGCACTCAAATGATAATGATGATCGAGTTGCCGCTGATCAATCATCAACACCACAAGGATCTCAAGTATTGAAGATCAAAAGATTCACGAGCATAATCAAAGGGGGAGTTTATTGATACACTTCCTAGATAAAAGCGAGAGTTTGTTAATACACTTTCTACTTACGACGCATGAAGACTTTTAAAGATCCTCCGATATGAAAGATATGGAAGACGAACCTCACGAGTAGCCTCCAAGGGGGAGTTTGTTGATACATATTATGTGGACGCGACTTGGTTCAGTTCGACTCGGTTCGGTTTGGCTCGGTTAGGTTCGGCTCAAGCCCGACGTAGCGACATTCCTCCGTCGTGCGCCCCAGAGTTTGACACGCGAAGTACGGAGCCGCGAACTGTTTCCCGCTTACACATCATCATGACATCATCATGATGATGTCATGATGATGTAACATGTTTGACAAATGTTTACAATCTGCATGTTGGGAATTCATTTACGTGCATGATGTTTTGGGCCAATCTACTTCTCATGTGGGCCGAAACTACCATTGGGCCAGCTCTCTTGGACAAAGACCAAGCCCAGGCACATCAAAGTTTGATTTCGTCGAGATATTATGGCGAAAACACACATGTGACCAAAATCCAAGGGATTTCGTCGAGATCACAAGTGTTCGCCGTTGGGTGTTCGTCGACTATGGGATTTCGTCAGTCATCTAGTATAAATACACAGACATCAGACATAACATAGTTAGACGATGTCTGAATAGATTTCATTTGAGCGAACACACTGTAAACACACACACACTGAGAGTTTATGAGAGCATCTTGTAAACATTGCTTTGTAACCGTTTTCTAGATTAATACATTGGAGTGTTAATCGGTGAATCTTGTGTTTTACGTGTTCGTAACTTGGTTTAACTTACCCGTTTGGATTCGGCACTCTCGGGTTCGTCGGAAAACAGGGAATAGAGGTTTATCTCGATCCTCCGAGTGGACCTACATACTCACTTACAAGTGTTGTTGAGAAATGTGATGTTTTGATTCTTGTCTAAATTGTTGGAGGTTTTGAACAATTTGATTCTTGGTTTATGTTGTTGGATAATCTTGACGGGTTCAGTTCAGGTCATGGATATGGGTCGAAACGAGTCAAGTCGGGTCGGTAAAAGTATTTACTTTAATTTGGTCTGTAGGTTTTTAATGGGTCAAGTTTAGTTAATTAGTCACATATTTTAGTGTTTTAATTAGTCAAGGGTTAGTTTTGTTTAAGCAAGTAGTGGGTCAAAACATGGGCTTGTTTTACTATTTTGTAGGAGATAATGGGCTAAGTTGTTATTCATGTACGTCTAAAGAGTCTCTATATATTTAGGGTTTTATCAATGAATGAAAATGTGGAGTTCAAGCAGAATATTTAATCCTTATGTACGTGAGTTTTTTTGTGAGTTTGAAGCTTGAACCCAACAATTGGTATCAGAGCCTAGGGCTCGTACCGTGGGTTTGAGAGTCGTCTTTCCGAGGAGAAGGGAGCAGTCCCTCTAAACTGCGGGGTGAGAAGTTAGCAAGAACAAGAAGAAAAGAATAAGAAGTTCACAAGAGAGCAGCGGGTTTTTGGCGGTGATTACCGTCGACAGAAAGAAGAAGAGGAGAAGTTCTTAGTGAACTGAATACGGTTCTGAGTGAGCCGGGCGAAGTCATCGAACAAGACGATCTTAGTGATCGAAGAAAGGTTCTTTGTGAGCCGTATGAAGAAGAGTTCTGAGTGAACCAATCGGTTCTTAGTGAGCCGGTAGAAGACGAGGAAAACGAAGAAGATGATCTGTGTGATCAAGATTGTTCTATGTGAACCGAGATTAGCGAGATCTGTGTGATCAGAGAGGAAACGAAATCGAGCCAGAAAGGGTTCTGGGTGAACCGTCAGGAGTGGTGATCTGTGTGATCAGGAAGAAATCTTTGTGAGTGGTGCAAAGGTTTTGCGTGAATCGATTCAGAAGAAGAATTCTGTGTGAATCAATTGATAAGAGGAAACCAAAAAAGGTTGTTCTACGTTAATGTGTTCTGTGTGAACAAAAAGTGGATACGAATCTGTGTGATTCATTGATGTCGATTCGGCAATATTTTTGAAAAGGCTATGGAGGATTTTAGACGGAGATGGCGGTCCGATCAGCAGCAAATGATGGCTATGAGAAGTAGTGACGAAAGTGACGTACCTGTGTGATTCGAGTGTTGAACCGGGAGTCTGTCTCAACGCTGAGTGACAGTGAAATAGGGCTGTTTTGAGGCTGCGTTTGTTGACAAAACAGTACCGAGTGATGCTGTATACGACTGCCAAAAACAGGTGATTACAAAGACAACCAGAGCAAGTTTAAAGCAAGAGTTGAGTCGGATCTGTGTGAATCGATCAAGCAAGCGAGCCATGAACCTGTGTGGTTCAGTTAAGGAGAAGAAGCTGACGTCAAGATTATGGGGGGTGAATGTTGGATAATCTTGACGGGTTCGGTTCAGGTCATGGATATGGGTCGAAACGAGTCAAGTCGGGTCAGTAAAAATATTTACTTTAATTTGGTCTGTAGGTTTTTAATGGGTCAAGTTTAGTTAATTAGTCACATGTTTTTAGTGTTTTAATTAGTCAAGGGTTAGTTTTGTTTAAGCAAGTAGTGGGTCAAAACATGGGCTTGTTTTACTATTTTGTAGGAGATAATGGGCTAAGTTGTTATTCATGTACGTCTAAAGAGTCTCTATATATTTAGGGTTTTATCAATGAATGAAAATGTGGAGTTCAAGCAGAATATTTAATCCTTGTGTACGTGAGTTTTTTTGTAAGTTTGAAGCTTGAACCCAACATATGTTAGCTTTTATTTTAAAAAGTTTTAACACATTAATCAAATCAGATTTGTTATTTGGGGAAGACATTGAATTTGGTAGTGATGCTTAATTGGTGAGCACAAATCTGCAGATAATCATCTTGCACCCTCAGTATGCTTGAAAAGTCGTATACATATTAACCAGCAAGTGTTAACTCTAGTGTAAAGAGTGACAGTTTAAGAATTACCGGTCAATCTTTCAGAAGTAAGGTTGAGAGATGTATAATGGTCATTGACTCCTTAAAATTCAATTTAACAAAACAACACTGGGCAAAAAGACGCAACTAAGACAATTTATCAAACAGTTAGTATGCATACTATTAAGAAGTCAGAACCGATTTAGATAAGGAAATTGATCATGGAAAACTAAGGAAATCGAGCAAAATGCTTGATCTTAAGCTTTGAACTAAAAATCATCCTCTTCATAACAATTCTTCTATAACGATGCTAAATTCTAAATATGTACCAAGTGTATGCATGAGGAGACAACATTTTAATGGGATGTTAAGTGGACCTGAGGTGGTGAGTTCAATAGATGAATTTTTTGGACACTTCAATTCAAATGCTTTTATATAAAGATTAATCTGAATTTCGGTTGGTCCTCAGGATTTCAATTAATCTTGTTTTCAATCTCGGGTTTAGATCTAGAGAAACCTTGTATGCTTGACCCAAACCGAATTCAAATCATCAAACAATGGTTTTAACAATCATTAAGGTGCCATATAAGCATTGTCTAAACTATGTGCAAACAGGAAAATACACACATATCTATTGTGGTGCATATGTTTATACATAAAAAGAAACAACATACTCATTATTAAATTGTGAAGACCATTGTTATAAGGAAACAACATGTACATATGTTGCCATTGTCTTTGTTAAAATGTGGAGACCATTATGTGTTTGACACTCACTAAGTGCTGAACTAGTAAGAGGTCTGAATCATTAAGTGCTGAACTCGTAAGAAGTCTGAACCATTAAGAGCCAGTATAATGCTTAACAGTTCAGATGCAAATGTCTGACCAATTCAGAGGAGAGGCCTTAACCATTCAGACTCTGTATAATGCATAACCATTCGGAGGCAAATGTCTGAACCATTCAGACATCTGCTCCCGAAACAAACAGTATGAACCATTAAGTGCTGAACCAGTAAGAGATCTGAACCATTAAGAGTTTCATTAAGAGCTAAACAAAGAGGCTCTAAGGCATTTTATCAAACACCTCGTAGGCATTCATTCAGTCTACTATACATAAGATGATATTTTGTTGTTTAATTGCCATTTATAGGAGTTTCATCTGAAAAAACCATCATAGCATTCAAAAGATATGTAAAAATGCTAAGTGATTAAGAATATATCTTCAGTGAAATGTATACATATACATGCGCCTGCATATGTTTCTGCTGATGTGTGCTCACCAACAGGCTGCATTGTCATAACCAGAAGTAGACTACTTTGCATTCTAGCAAAAACCAAAATCTGGCGATATTCAAAAAACAACAGTAAGATCAATAACCCAAACGAATTCTTAACTGTGAGTATTTAAACAGATGTAACATTATCGTCCCAATAATCAAATGAAAATCCAGTTTGACCATCTATAAGCCTGGCAAAACAGGCGGGGTAGAGCGGGTGATGGTCAGGCCTTGTCGATTAAAAAAAGTTTAAATTTCGATCACCGGGTCTAAATGATATAGGTTCGGGTCAAAAAGGAGCTGTTATAAACGATCAAAATTTATCAAAATAGAAAACTTTAAATAGATTTTGATGTGCACCAGGAATTCATCTCAGACAAAAACCAAAGTCTGGTGATACTAAAAAAACAACAGTAACATCTTTAACCCAAACGAATTCTTAACTGTGAGCATTTAAACAGAATTGTAACATTATTGTCCCAATAATCAAATGAAAATCCAGTTTGACCGCCTGGCAAAACAGGCGGGGTAGAGCGGGTGATGGTCAGGCCTTGTCGATTAAAAAAAGTTTAAATTTCGTTCGGGTCATAACCGGTCTAAATGATATAGGTTGGGGTTAAAAAGGAGCTGTTTAAAAAAAAGGTTATAAACAATCAAAATTTATCAAAATAGAAAACATAGATTTTGATGTGCACTAGGAATTCATCTAAGACAAAAAGGGGCAAACCCGGAGTTGTACAGGGGGTGTGGGGCCAACTTAGACCTGATGTTTTGATGTACAGTAAAGTCAATATCTTCCATGAACAAATTTTGTTATATACTAACCAGATTCGTTCTCTGCAAATTTGTTTGTTCTTTTTATAAAGAACAAAAAATAGTTCACCAAGAAATTTTCAGATACACCACATGAAAGGTTTGCAGAAATAACTAGTCATTAATAATTAGTCGTCTGTATTAATTTTTTTAGAGACCTTAAAACATAATTAAGCTGCAAGGTTTAAAGACGACTGATAGAAATCCAAATTTCCATGTTTTCTCAAATTTGTAAATTTGCAACCCATTTGGCCCATTAAGCATTAAAATTTCGAATTTTTCATATAATGATTAACTTCTAAGTAAGGCTGAGCGAACATCAGGTAAGGCCGACCGAGACTAAAACCTGCCTGGCACCGGATGGTTAATCTGAAATTAAGTTGGTCGTCGGTTTTCAATTAACTTTGTTTTTGGTCTTGGGTTTGGACAGAAAAACCTTGTATGACCGACCCGAACCGAATGGCAGTTCGAAATCAAGGTTAATAATTAAGGTTTACTACCATTGATTGTAGCAAAATTGGGTTCAATAATTTAGCTTTTTTACCAGTTCACCTAAAAAGGGTCGATCCAAACACCTCTTAATGAGATTCCATTTCAACTGAAAATAAGAACAGAAACATTCACTCATTAATGTGCAATGTATCATCATTATTTAATGCCAACACAGATGCACACACCCTTCTGCATAGACTTCTGTTCTTCATCGGTGATCATGGAGTAGTTGCACAATCAAAAAACATGAAAAAAGATCTTGTTAATAGAGCATTTTTACTCATTATTGTGCAATGTATCATCATTATTTAATCTATGTTTAAACACAAAAACAAGGTGACAAATATACACATATCTGTTGTTGTGCATCTGCTTATACATAAACAGAAGCAAAATACTCATTATCGAATTTTGGAGACTATTGTGTTAAGCAAAAAGCATGTACATATGCTGCCATTGCCTTTGTTAAATTGTGGATACCATTATGTGTTTAATGCTCACTCACACATTTTATCAAACACCTAGTAGGCATTCATTCAATATACTGCATAAAGATCATATTTTGTTGTTCAATAGCCATTTATAGGAGTTTCATTTAAAATACCATCATAGCATTCATACTACACAGAGGTTCAAAATAACAAAACAAAACCGAGCAAATCGATGGGACTTAAAAAGTATTGATCATAATCAAACTTAAGCCATTAGACATTTCATCAAACAGTTGGTATGCATAAAATTCAGAACTTACTAGGAATGATCATTCTATGCAAACAAATTAAAACAGATTGTGAATAAATGATACGGGTAAAAAAATGAGCAAAAGGCATACCTTAATTAAGCTTTGAATTCAAAATCATTATCTTCCTGTGTATTTGAATATAATTGTTTTCTGGGTGTAATCTTTGGTCTGAGGGTTAGGTCCAAATCAAGAATCTTGAAGTGTAAAATTTACGCATGACTTGATGAGGTAATATAAAAAACAATCAAATCCCAATTACATGTCTCCCCTCTCGTCTCTTACTTCTTTTTCTTCAATATTCCAGCAATTTTTTCTTCATCAAATAAAAAATGGCAGCACCAACGGATGAGTGATCATCAGCTAACGTGAGACGCTGATCAATGTTGTTCCCGCGTATCGTTTCCGGTGCTTTGACGAACGTTTCAATCGACGTATTAAGGCTAGGCGGAAGATCGGCATTCGTTGGAAAGTTAGGTGATGAGTATGCTGACATGCTCACCGGAATATTCAACCACCGGTTTCTCTGCCTACCAAATCTGATTCGACGGAATATGTTGTATCGGAATCCTGGCATCGATACGTTATTGACGCTCAAGATATAAAACTAGGCATCAAAAATATTGAAAATTTGGTTGGATCGTCTACTTTGAAATTTCTATGGGGTTTTAGGTGAGTTTTTACCTCATTTCATTTGTATCCTTTAATTAAACACCTTAAAACATAATTAAACTTCTAAGTTTGTAGATGATTAAAAGAGATCTAGATTTCTATACTTTCTCGTGATTTTTGGTTTCCAACCCATTTGACCACTTAAGCTTTTTCGCCCAGTCTTCTTTGAAATGGCATTCATAACTTTTTTGAACACAATTTAAACTTGATTTAGTACACTTTCGTATAAAGATTAACATTCAAGCATACGTACGTAAACATGGTTTAATCCCAAATAGCCAAAAATCTGCTTGATTTCCTGTCCACAGCATCGTTGAAATCCATAAACTTGCAAACAAAACATATCGTGCCAGTGCAGCTCATAGCATCATTTACACTGTAAGTTAACTGCCCTCACCTTCCGTATGAGTGCAAGGTCATATACATATTTACCGGTAACTATCAACTGTTTGAGCAACAAGGTTTGGAAGCAACCCGGCAACAGCCTGGTTGATAGCATTAATTAAGTCTGGATCAACTGGAGTCTCATTCGAAGAAGTGTTGTTACGTATAGGGTTAGTACGAGTACTCCTACGTAGCGGACGACGCGGAGGCATATCTATACGAATAAATACAGGAATTAAACCAAATAAGAGACCAAGTTGAATCCTATCATAGATATCTACCCGTTCCTCACAGGTTCTAATTACTATCTTCAAGTTTTCTACAGGAAAGAGCCTTTGCTCTGATACCATAGCTGTAACACCCCAACCCGGAAGGGCTGACGTGTCACAATAACAGTGATATCATAAACAAAAGTCATAATTCCATTTATTTATTTGACAAGGATACAACCACACGACAATTTAACTTAAGGTTAATATACAAGCTAAGACATTCGATTTGATTAACTAACATCTTCAGATTTATTCCTAGACTTTATTCTTCTCTCTTTTCCCCGCCAAAAGTAACCTGTTGTCCTGTAAATACAAAATTTATACGGAATGAGCCGAATGCTCAGTACGGAATTATAAGCTCAAAGAACAAATAACGCTTTATATGCAATGTTATTCGGAGGAAACTTATTGCGAAAATGATACGATGCAAGAACATAATTTCATAATTATATCTTACGGATGTACCCATGAGCAAACTGAAAACGTGACAATACACAGGTAGCTACTCCTGCATACTTATCACACGAGATGGCCAGTTGGCATACCTGCTATCCACCTCATTAACTTAAATTCTAGGATCGATCCATACGCCTCCTAGTAGCTTTGTACTACACTTGTACCTTGGGACGCTGTGAACTAATCTCTCCGTCACAGATGGAGCATATGATGTTGATGCCGCAACAACATGCTCGTGGGACACTCCACGAGAAGCGATACTCAGGGTATCAGAGTACAAATGGTCTTATTCACATAACTTATAAAACTTATTTTCATAACAAAACGGAACATATATTGGAACATGCGATAATGAGTACAACTAACATAATACTATCGCATGACATGAAAACTTAAATCAAATGATTAGAATAGAATTCGAACGGACTGTCAAATGAATCGATAATCAAAGACGTGAGGAGTTTTAAAAGATATATTAATTTAGTGGGTTATAACAATTTGAATATGAAGCAATAAGGAGTGGGGTAAGGATCCGTACCTTAACAATTCCAAAGTGAAGCTACCTTGTGCTAATATTTTAGATTTATACGGGCAGAGTTTAGACTACTAATTAGTCTTTTAACCTAATTTAAATAACATGCACACAAACTAGGTTAGTAACTTAATACAGCATTTACGATAACTCACGAGATCAAATTCTCACAACGAACGACAAAGTGCGATACTTAAACATCCATCGAATTAACGACGAATGACAAAGTACGATACTTAAACTCATCCATCGAATTAATGACGAACGACAAAGTACGATACTTAAACTCATCCATCGAATTAACGACGAACAACAAAGTACTATACTTAAACTCATTCATCGAATTAATGACGAACGACAAAGTATAACCCTAATGTGGGCAGCACTTAAACATCCATTGGATATATTGATCGATCGGACAATGAATCGTAATAGCGATCGAGTTATTACCCTGATTTGCAGCACCTCGCTATACTAATTAGTGTTTAGTGTGTGTTAATTGTGGTAAATAGAACAGAACTCGGTGCCTGAAGAGAATTTCTTCGTCGTTTGAATACCAGAAAGCGAGTGCCAATGTCCTCTATTTATAGCTGAATTTTGCCCCCCCTTACGGACCGTAACAAATAATATCTTACGGTCCGTAACAAATCCTTACGCACCGTAACAATAATTTCTTACGGTCCGTAAGGGACACCTAAACACTATAGGGTTGCCACGCGTGGGACTAGCCTAGCTGAGTCGACAGATTTTTAAAATTCAACTTCGTCCGCAAGTTATTAGGATAATTGTCAAGTGGGGAATACCCCCCCCTGAGTTTTAGGGGCCCTGATCCTGATTCTAAAAATTTTAGGGTTTGTGCAGAATCACTTGGGTGTCTTAATTAGGGTTTCCTATTGGTTAATTTATATAAATAATAATAATAGTTTTGGGTGATATACATAAGTATGGATCATAAAGTAAATGTTTAGTTTATTATAATTTATTATTTATTTATTTTATTTCTAGAATAATGATTTTAAATTTATGGTTATTACAACTATTACCCCCTTAAAAGAAATTTCGTCCTCGAAATTTTTCAAATAAGAATATAACCTATCGCATAAGTAACAGAAACGGAATTTTCATAACAGAGTTTCTAACTTATATAATCAGAATCTCCTAAACACACATGTGTATCTGAAATTCATAACTAAGGTCATGACTATAATTGTCAATTTCCTTACATATGTGCCCTAATGATCTTCCTATAACGCATCTTAATAAAATATCTTACCGTACGAAAAATCAATGGAGACTTACAGATAATAGAGTGACTATTGGTACTGATATTTTCTACATAGATATGCTTAATCATAGCTAA
The DNA here is from genome assembly GCA_030545235.1 of Helianthus tuberosus. Lineage (NCBI taxonomy): Eukaryota > Viridiplantae > Streptophyta > Magnoliopsida > Asterales > Asteraceae > Helianthus > Helianthus tuberosus. Next base: position 61,791 of record JARYGA010034975.1, on the reverse strand, counting down.
GATATATATATTCACATAAGCATAAATGACCGTAAACAGAAACAAATGAACATATATCAAAGAGCAAGATTTACCGTTACTTGACTAAAATTCTATTACTAGAATAGATTAGGGTATAAAGAGCGAATTGATTCTTCAGATTCCCATGTTGCTTTGCGTTCAGAGTGATTTTTCCAAAGGACTTTAACAAACGGAATTACTTTCCTACGCAAAACCCTTTCTTGTTGATCTAAAATGGCTTTTGGCTCCTCTTCGTAGGACAAATCCTCGTAAATTGTAAGTAACGGATAACTAATGACATGGAGTGGATGATAATTATATCCTCTTAACGAGGAGACATGAAAAACGTTATGAACGTGAGAGAGTTGAGGCGGTAAAGCCAGTCGATATGACACTTCTCCTACTCTTTCAAGGATTTCAAACGGACCGATGAAACGGGGACTAAGCTTCCCTTTAATTCCAAATCTACGAACGCCACGCCAAGGTGATACCTTTAAGAAAACGTGGTCTCTATCGGAAACAATGGAAGATGGTGTGCCATGAAGTCGAATAATTTCTTGAAGAAATATTTCGGATAACTTATTAACCGAAAATCCTTGATGAATTGGTAGAAAATGTGCTGACTTTGACAATCTATCGACAACAACCCATACAACATCATTCTTCTTGAATGTCTTAGGCAAACCAGGAACAAAATCCATTGTAATCTCATCCCACTTCCATATGGGAATATCCAATGGCTGCAATTTTCCGCTTGCTCGTTTGTGTTCAATTTTCACTTGTTGGCAAGTGAGGCATTTACTTACGTATCGAGCAACGTCTTCCTTCATGCCATTCCACCAGAAGTTCTGTCTTAAGTCTCTATATATCTTGGTAGATCCTAGGTGAATTGAAAATTGTGAGCTGTGAGCTTCGGCTAACAATGACTCACGAAGGCTGGAGTCATCGGGTACACAAAGTCTTTTGCCGCACCAAATCACCCCATGATGGTCTATACGAAATTCAGATTGCTTACCCACCTCGAGATTTTGCACAATTGCCCAAAGTTCTCCATCTTGCTTTTGTGCATCTTTGATCCGTGATATGAGGTCGGGTTCACTCTGCATTCTAGCTAGATATCCATCAGATTTACTAACCTGAAGCCAAATGTTCATCCTTTCGAGATCCCTCCTAATATGAGGCTGAATTTGTAAGCAAGATATAGTCCCGGAATTCTTTCGGCTCAATGCGTCAGCTACAACATTGGCTTTTCCTGGATGGTATTGAATATTAACGTCGTAATCTTTTAAAAGTTCTAACCACCTTCTTTGCCTCATATTTAGCTCCTTCTGCGTAAAAATATACTTGAGGCTCTTGTGGTCAGTAAAGATATCACAACTCTCACCATACAGATAGTGTCGCCAAATCTTAAGTGCAAAGACGACTGCGGCTAACTCTAAATCATGTGTAGGGTAGTTAACTTCATAAGGCTTCAACTGACGGGAGGCATAAGCGATAACCTTCCCATGTTGCATTAGCACACAACCTAATCCTTTCTTTGAGGCATCACTATAGACTTGGTAACCTCCTGATCCAGAAGGTAGAGTGAGTATCGGAGAGGATACGAGTCGTTTCTTCAATTCTTCAAAGCTTTTCTCTTGTTCCTCATTCCATGAGTACTTCACCCCTTTCCTTAGTAGTTTTGTGAGTGGTAAAGCAATTACCGAGAATCTTTCAACAAATCTTCGGTAATAGCCAGCAAGACCCAAGAAACTTCGTATTTCGGTTACAGAAGTGGGTCTTGGCCATTTTGTAATAGCTTCAACCTTTGTTGGGTCTACCATAATTCCCTCTGCTGATATGACATGACCTAGAAATGCCACTTGGCTAAGCCAAAAGTCACATTTGGAAAACTTAGCGTACAACTTCTCATGTCGCAAGGTTCCAAGTACTGCATGTAAATGTGCTTCATGCTCTGCGTGACTTTTAGAATACACTAGAATGTCATCGATAAAGACAATAACGAATTTGTCTAGGAATTTGTGAAATACGCGATTCATCAAATCCATGAAGACTGCGGGTGCATTAGTTAGCCCAAAGGGCATAACTAAAAATTCGTAATGACCATATCGAGTACGAAAGGCGGTCTTAGGAACATCATCATTCTTGATCTTTAGCTGATGGTACCCGGATCTTAGGTCAATTTTTGAGAAGAACTGAGCCCCCTGAAGTTGATCAAAGTGATCATCAATGCGAGGCAGATGATACTGATTACGAATAGTAATCTTGTTCAGCTCTCGGTAGTCAATACATAAGCGCATACTACCGTCTTTCTTCTTCACAAATAAGACCGGAGTACCCCAAGGTGAAACACTGGGTCTTATGAATCCTAAATCTAACAATTCCTGCAATTGTTCCTTCAACTCCTTCAGTTCCATCGGGGCCATACGGTATGGAGCTTTAGAAATAGGTTCGGCACCAGGGATCAAGTCGATGGGGAATTCTACCTGACGGTCAGGTGGTAATCCTGGTAGTTCATCCGGAAATACATCAGGATATTCACGAATAACGGAATGGCTATCGATACTCTTAACACTAGCAGAAGTATCCTTAATCGATGCTAGGAATCCAGCACAGCCGTTTGATAAGAATTTTCGAGCCTTAAGTACAGAAATAATCTTAAGAGATTTATGAGCTTGAGTTCCCTGATATATAATATCAGGATGATGAAGATCACCGAAAATAACACGGCGAGAATAACAATCTATGGTTACTCGATGTCGAGACAACCAATCTATCCCTAGAATAACATCAAAGTCACACATATGTATTGGAAATAGGTCGGCCTTACACACAATAGATTCAATACGGATCGGACAATCATTATATACGGAAGTGATTACGGATGAATTTTCCATGCGAGTAGAAATGGTTAAGGTATGATTTAAGAGAGTTGGTCTTATCGGAAGGTATTAGTAAACGAGTGGGATACTAAAGAATGGGTCGCTCCTGTATCGAACAACACATAGATACTACGTTCACCAAGCTGAAGGGTTCCAGATACAGTACCTGGGGCATTAGCATCTTCAGTTGCAGAAAGTGCGAAAATTCTTCCTCCAACATTGGGTTGGTTATTCTTCTTAGTATCTTTCTTAGGACATTCCTTGATCATGTGTCCAGTTTGGCCACATCTAAAGCATGCTCCTATACCTCGGTGACATACGCCCTGATGTCTCTTACCACAAGTATTACATAGAGGATATGTAATTTGATTCGGTTTTTGTTTTTGGAATTTAGAGATCCATATGTCTATATTATAGGTATTATGGTTCGTGGTATTCTCACGAATTTCTTCACCAGAGACTGGATTCGTGTTATTACGTTCTGGATGACGAGTTTGTTGAATAACGGCCTCAGCTGTTTGAGCAACAAGGTTTGGAAGCAACCCGGCAACAGCCTGGTTGATAGCATTAATTAAGTCTGGATCAACTGGAGTCTCATTCGAAGAAGTGTTGTTACGTATAGGGTTAGTACGAGTACTCCTACGTAGCGGACGACGAGGAGGCATATCTATACGAATAAATACAGGAATTAAACCAAATAAGAGACCAAGTTGAATCCTATCATAGATATCTACCCATTCCTCACAGGTTCTAATTACTATCTTCAAGTTTTCTACAGGAAAGAGCCTTTGCTCTGATACCATAGTTGTAACACCCCAACCCGGAAGGGCTGACGTGTCACAATAACAGTGATATCATAAACAAAAGTCATAATTCCATTTATTTATTTGACAAGGATACAACCACACGACAATTTAACTTAAGGTTAATATACAAGCTAAGACATTCGATTTGATTAACTAACATCTTCAGATTTATTCCTAGACTTTATTCTTCTCTCTTTTCCCCGCCCAAAGTAACCTGCTGTCCTGTAAATACAAAATTTATACGGAATGAGCCGAATGCTCAGTATGGAATTATAAGCTCAAAGAACAAATAACGCTTTATATGCAATGTTATTCGGAGGAAACTTATTGCGAAAATGATACGATGCAAGAACATAATTTCATAATTATATCTTACAGATGTACCCATGAGCAAACTGAAAACGTGACAATACACAGGTAGCTACTCCTGCATACTTATCACACGAGATGGCCAGTTGGCATACCTGCTATCCACCTCATTAACTTAAATTCTAGGATCGATCCATACGCCTCCTAGTAGCTTTGTACCACACTTGTACCTAGGGACGCTGTGAACTAATCTCTCCGTCACAGATGGAGCACATGATGTTGATGCCGCAACAACATGCTCGTGGGACACTCCACGAGAAGCGACTCAGGGTATCAGAGAAATGGTCTTATTCACATAACTTATAAAACTTATTTTCATAACAAAACGGAACATATATTAGAACATGCGATAATGAGTACAACTAACATAATACTATCGCATGACATGAAAACTTAAATCAAATGATTAGAATAGAATTCGAACGGACTGTCAAATGAATCGATAATCAAAGACGTGAGGAGTTTTAAAAGATATATTAATTTAGTGGGTTATAACAATTTGAATATGAAGCAATAAGGAGTGGGGTAAGGATCCGTACCTTAACAATTCCAAAGTGAAGCTACCTTGTGCTAATATTTTAGATTTATACGGGAAGAGTTTAGACTACTGATTAGTCTTTTAACCTAATTTAAATAACATGCACACAAACTAGGTTAGTAACTTAATACAGCATTTACGATAACTCACGAGATCAAATTCTCACAACGAACGACAAAGTGCGATACTTAAACATCCATCGAATTAACGACGAATGACAAAGTACGATACTTAAACTCATCCATCGAATTAATGACGAAAGACAAAGTACGATACTTAAACTCATCCATCGAATTAACGACGAACGACAAAGTACTATACTTAAACTCATTCATCGAATTAATGACGAACGACAAAGTATAACCCTAATGTGGGCAGCACTTAAACATCCATTGGATATATTGATCGATCGGACAATGAATCGTAATAGCGATCGAGTTATTACCCTGATTTGCAGCACCTAGCTATACTAATTAGTGTTTAGTGTGTGTTAATTGTGGTAAATAGAACAGAACTCGGTGCCTGAAGAGAATTTCTTCGTCGTTTGAATACCAGAAAGCGAGTGCCAATGTCCTCTATTTATAGCTGAATTTTGCCCCCCCTTACGGACCGTAACAAATAATATCTTACGGTCCGTAACAAATCCTTACGCACCATAACAATAATTTCTTACGGTCCGTAAGGGACACCTAAACACTATAGGGTTGCCACGCGTGGGACTAGCCTAGCTGAGTCGACAAATTTTTAAAATTCAACTACGTCCGCAAGTTATTAGGATAATTGTCAAGTGGGGAATACCCCCCTGAGTTTTAGGGGCCCTGATCCTGATTCTGAAAATTTTAGGGTTTGTGCAGAATCACTTGGGTGTCTTAATTAGGGTTTCCTATTGGTTAATTTATATAAATAATAATAATAGTTTTGGGTGATATACATAAGTATGGATCATAAAGTAAATGTTTAGTTTATTATAATTTATTATTTATTTATTTTATTTCTAGAATAATGATTTTAAATTTATGGTTATTACAACTATTACCCCCTTAAAAGAAATTTCGTCCTCGAAATTTTTCAAATAAGAATATAACCTATCGCATAAGTAACAGAAACGGAATTTTCATAACAGAGTTTCTTACTTATATAATCAGAATCTCCTAAACACACATGTGTATCTGAAATTCATAACTAAGGTCATGACTATAATTTTCAATTTCCTTACATATGTGCCCTATAATCGTCGTTTGAATACCAGAAAGCGAGTGCCAATGTCCTCTATTTATAGCTGAATTTTGCCCCCCCCCCCTTACGGACCGTAACAAATAATATCTTACGGTCCGTAACAAATCCTTGCGCACCGTAACAATAATTTCTTACGGTCCGTAAGGGACACCTAAACACTATAGGGTTGCCACGCGTGGGACTAGCCTAGCTGAGTCGACAGATTTTTAAAATTCAACTTCGTCCGCAAGTTATTAGGATAATTGTCAAGTGGGAAATACCCCCCCCCCCCCCCTGAGTTTTAGGGGCCCTGATCCTGATTCTGAAAATTTTAGGGTTTGTGCAGAATCACTTGGGTGTCTTAATTAGGGTTTCCTATTGGTTAATTTATATAAATAATAATAATAGTTTTGGGTGATATACATAAGTATGGATCATAAAGTAAATGTTTAGTTTATTATAATTTATTATTTATTTATTTTATTTCTAGAATAATGATTTTAAATTTATGGTTATTACAGTGGAGGCAACCCAGCGACCTCTCGTAAAGCAACGAGCGTCTCGACGATCCAGTCAATGCGTGCGTCCTGGCGTCTGAGGCGCCGGTCGAAGTCCCGAGCCACCTCACGCGCTACCGGAGGTAGGTCAGCGTAAACGTGTTGCGGGTACTGTGGCGGCTCAGGAGCTGGCTGAACTGGTGGTACCGGGATCTCCTCGACTTGCTCCTCCTGAGCCGGATCCTCTAATACAGGCTGAGCCTGAGCCTGAGCCTGAGCCTGAGCCTGAGCCTGAGCCTGAGCCTGAGCCTGAGCCTGAGGCTGGCCCGGGAACTGATCGAGTCCCAGAGCCTGTAGCTGAGCCTGCCGAGCGGCCGCCTGAACATCAGGAGGGGCCAACACTCCAGGCCTCACCTCAATAACAACCGGGATGACCTCCGGCACCGGCTCCGGCTGCCAAATCAGCCCGTCTCCGCCCCTAAACCTCAGACCAACATCAAAGGTACGGGTGATCTGCATGCTAGAAACTGACGCGCGGCCCAACCTGGTAGACGGGACCGGAGCGGACAGCACCGGATCATGCTCGGGCACGAGCCCGAGCGAGCGTGCGATGCCGGTGATGTATGAGCCAGTGTGCACGTACCCGCGGAGCTGCCGGTGGTATGCTGTGGCAAAGTAATCTGCCAGGCAGGCTGCTAGATCGCAGGGCTGTCGTCGCAGTAGGCAGTATAGAAAGAAAAGGTCACTGAGGTTGACCTTCTCCCTGCTGGCACCCCGCGGCACGATAGTTGCCGCGATAACATGGTGCAGGTATCGGAACAAGGGGTATTTAATGGTGGTGGCCTTTTGCCAGGATTTCCCAAAGGGAACCCTGGAAATGGCCCTCCAGAAACTGATAAGCGTCTGCCTGTCCATCATCCTAACCGCCTGCGTATATAAATCAGTATCAAGCTCGGCCTCTGTGTACAAACCTGTATAAACAAATAATATTAAATAAACAAATAATAATAATAAACAAATAATATTAAATAAACAAATAACATTAAATAAACATATAATAATAATAAACAAATAATATTAACTAAACAAATAACATTAAATAAACAAATGATATTAAATATAAAATAATAAATAATATTATTTAAACAAACCTGTATGGACAGCAAACTGCCGCACACTCATCTGAAACTCCTAACCGGCGAGACGGAATGTAACCTCGTGGACTGGAAAATCCGGGTCCTCCACGTAATCCGCCGGATGCGGTGCGTATGTAAACGTGGAAAGAAACTCCCACGTAAGCTCAGGGTACGAGTCCTCCATCGCTAACTCAAATAGGCGCGACCAAGGAGTATCTAGTCCAACTATCTCACGCGCCCGCGCGGCCTCTCCCACGGTATCCAGCAGGCCCCAGTCTATCCCTACATGCTCCCCAATGGGGATAGCGCGCAACCTCGCGCATCTCCCCCTCGCCCGTGACCCCGGCGGAAACTGCAGGTACGGACATGCCGGCTCTCCCTGCTCTCCCTCATCTCCCACCTCTCCCTCAGCCTCCATATGCTCAATCTCGTCATCGGAGGAATCCATCCCTGCACGTTGAAATAAACAAATAATATTAAATATAAATAATAAACAAATAATATTAAATATAAAAGAATAAACAAATAATATTAAATATAAATAATAAACAAATAATATTAAATATAAAATAATAAACAAATAATATTAAACAAATATTATTAAACAAATAATATTAAACAAATAATATTAAAAAAAAATAAACATGAACCAAAGCGCCGCGCTTTGGCCTCGGCGCGGCGCTTTGGTTCTTCGTTATGAAGAACAGCCCCAACAGCAACATGATCTCCGCCCAAATCAAACAAAATCAAACACATAACTTGAACCAGAACAATAAATGAAGTTCGATCTTACCTTTTAGCGGTTGAAAGCTTGAAAACGTTGATCTCCGGCTCAAGTGTGTGTAAATCGCACATTTAAGTGTGTGTGTGTGTGTGTGTTTGTGGTTGAAATAGGGGAGAAGCCACCCCGCTTCAGCTATAGCGAGGGACCGAAGCGCCCCGCTATGGCCAAAGCGCAGCGCTTCAATGGCAAAGTGCCCCTCTTAGGTCAAAGCGGGCCGCTTTGGACCTTTTTTTAATTTTTTAAAATTGTTTTTAATTCAAAAACGCGTCGATAATAGTCTAAATTTTACGTTTTTTCCATTATACATCATTTTTTATTATATATGGACTATACTCCAAGTTCCGGATCAAATCGGTAACGTGTGATGTCTTATTCCGTTATATCGTATCATTTTGGTTTGAAAGCACAAGTACTGCTGTGAGAGGTGTTATGTGTATCAGCCGCCTACCGTACATGAACATGACGTATTTTTTCATTAATTGTAGTATTATGATGTATATTGTCATTAATTGTAGTATTATGATGTATATTGTCATTTTGGGTTGTGTCGGTGACATTCGGTTTTTAACGTGATGTAACGCATATATTGAACAAACACAAACGTGATTATTATTAAACACATTTAACATACATCGTGAACATATGGGGTTACATTAAGGTCAGGGGCACGATACGTAAGCATTTCGTACGCGTTGATCTGATCCCTTTATAATGTATGCCAGGCTGTTGCGCGCTCTGTTCTGTTCGCTGTCCAGAGTGGGTTTGGGGGAGGCATTGGATAACAACCTCCAAGCTCTACGTGTATGAAATGCCCACGGTCGACGAACACAACCGCAACCACCAGGTGAGGTTCCTCAGCTTCGGACCGAGCTTGATCATCGGGAAATCAGGGTGTAGGTTGATCGGTTTGGTATTCTTTTGTCTTCTAGAATCTTCGGGTGATATGTACGAGCTGTGACGGGGATGATCGTCTGAGGCCTCGACCCAAGTTTCTTCCGACGGAATGTACGAGCTTTTTCTAGCGGCTTCAACCTTTCTTTCTTCCTGCGTTTTCAATGTTGGGCGACCACGAGTTTTCTTCAGAACAGCAGGAGGTTTTTTGTTATTGTTCCCTGGATTGAGGATTTGCTGAAACTTTTCAAAGAAGCTCCTTTTCACTTGAGGGGGTGTTGGATCGATCTTTTGTTTCAATTTTTCAAATTCCGCGTCTACATCGATATCCTCTATGTTTTTCTTTGCAGGCTTGAAGTTAAGCTTCTTCCAGAACACGTCTATGTGTGTGATCCGGAGTTGCTGACCTGTGGATGAAAACAAATTAGGTGGCAAATCATAACGAGAAAGGTCAAAGATATTAATTACCTTTATTTTCCAACTTTTCCAAACGACAGGCACATGGCAAACCACAGCTGGTAAAAAGTTGGCAACCACAGCTTGCACCGTAGGCTCTCAACCCGTCTTCCTTACGTTTTAGTTCCCTACTCAAAAGCTCAATCGCATATATTGAAACCTTTCTGAGAATATATGCAAGCATGGGCTGCTTCTTGTGGTGCGTCATCACTTTTCGGAGGCTTGTTTCAAAGCTACTACTAATCTCGGTGTATTGTCTATCAACAACATGATCAACATACAGTACAAGTTTATCCAGTGTGTTGCGATGACTTGGAAAGTGACTTTTTAGTGTTGCATGCATGCCCTCAACCCTGTTGGTCGTAGTTTGGTGAAAGTTTATAGTTTTGTTAATCCAGCATGATACAAACTTTTCACGGTACGGATCCAACCAGGATTTCTTCAAATAATCAAAAACCTCTAAAATTAAAAAAAACGTAAATAGTCAGTTTTTGTTATTATATAAAATTTGAACATAATTATGTAAGAAATACCTACGTTCACGGTCATCTTCTTTCAGCTGTGCTTCAAGGTTTTCCAAGTTATACCTGTATATTTCCTCGGTCGTAGACTCGCACAATAACCAAAATCTACGTACGAATTCTTTCCATTCCTTGTCAGAGAATTTCTTCTTGCTGTTCTTATTAATATTTTGTTGAATATGGAACCGACAAAGATACTTATGCGCTTTTGGAAAAACTTGTTCACACGCGTTCATTAGCGCAAAATCCCTGTCTGTTAAAATCACGCGCGGTTCCATACATCCTACCAGCATAGACTTGATCCTCTGCAACACCCATAGGTAGTTCTCTGACTTCTCAGCGGAAATTACCGCACAAGCAGCCGTAAACGATTTGTTTGTCGACGTCATGCCTACGACCTGAACAAATGGCAGGTTGTACATGTTCGTTTTGTAGGTGGCGTCAATCATTAGCACATGCGGGAAGGCACACCACATAGTGAATGATATTTCGTGAACAAAGAAGACATCTTCAACTTCGTTCGATATCTCATTTGTGCGCATGTAATAAGTGTAATTTTTTTCGAGAAGAATGCTTTCAAGTTTTTGCATCGGAGACTTACCGACATTTTTTTCGGTGTTGATCTTCTGAACAACGTTGTGTATATCTTTCGGAATAAGCTTTCTAGCCGGATTGTTTTTTGTCAGCGTTCGCCAGATACTTTGGTTGGGAATGTCTTGCTCTGCCAGCTCCTTAACCAGTTTTTTATCCTCCGAAGAAAGCCTTCTCGCATACGCGTGACCCTCTAAGTTTTCAATAGGAGTGTGGTTATGCTTCGCCTTCGTCACCTCGATCCTCCAAACACTTCCGGATGATTCCGAAAACCCGATCATCTCGAATGGGCAGCCTATTTTCTTGCTACCCGTTTTCCTCTGTGTAGCTATACTCTTATGCTCCCCACCAAAAGTACATTGAAACCAAATCTTGTAATTCTCTCCTCTTTTATTCGACCTCTTAATCACAATGAGGTAACCGTTGTCTTTTGCCGTGTCTTGTACCCAACGCACCAACTCTTTACGTGACGAAAAGGTCTGCGTTGTATCAAACGAAAACGTAACCGGGTAACAGCCTTCCTCGTCAACAGACACATCCCCCGGCTCACCATCGTCACCGAGGTCCGAATATACTTGATGTTCAAAGTTGTGCTCGCCACCGTAACCGAAATTCGAATAACCTTGTAAGCTCTGTTGACAACCGTAACTGTCGTTTGGACCACACTCCTGCTGTACAAAGCTGTACTCGCCACCGTAACCGAAATTCGAATAACCTTGTTGTGCGTAAGGGTCCTCCACAGGGGTATTCAAATCCAGCGTCACCGTGTTATCACGATAACGAATGCCAGATACAACCTCTGCCTCCCTCAAGTTGGACGAGACCGGTTTCTCATACGAGTCAGAAATAGCGGTCCCCTCGTAAGAATCAGGAACAACTGTCTGATCAGAATATTGACCGAAAATATAGTTGTTTAACCACGACATCGTTTTTTGTAAACAACAAACAACAAAACACTCGAATACCCACGTATGTTTGTAAACAACGTATTGAGTGCGACCTTGTCTCGAACGATAAGTAGCTTGCTTTTCTGAAGAAGAAGAAACCTCAATCAGTAGCTTGCTTTTAAAAGTGAAAATTTGGGTCGAAGCGCCGCGCTATGGCCAAAGCGCGGCGCTTAGGGTTAACGACAAAACATCATAATCAGCTTTATGTCTCTCAAACAGTAGCGAATGTCTCAAACGTCAATCGAAGCACCTTTTGTCGAGCATAGCGCCGCGCTATGGCCAAAGCGCGGCGCTTTGAGGTGTGGAAATAATTTTGGCCGTGTGCAATTAGCATGACCCTAAATCAATAGAAAACATTAATAACTTGTTATAGGAAGCATACATATATGTATCAAGTACCTGCAGACCTTTACGCTTATGTGTGCTCATCAATAGGCTGGATTGGCATAATCACAAAATAAGAATTGGTTGAAATGTATCGGAAATCAGATGTCTCTCAAGCAGAGTTCTTTGTATTAAAGATATTAATAATAATAATAATAATAATAATAATAATAATAATAATATTGTAAAATAATTGTAATTGTTTTAGTCAAATGTATTTATAGAATAGGTTAGGACAGTTATTGACAAATCAATTGTAGGCTAGGATTGCTCCTTTCCTTTGTAATCGTCTGTTGTACTTTGGCTATTTATGCCTCCAATCTTGTAGTTCAATGTGAACAATTTGCCTTCAACTTTATCAAACATTCTCATGGTATCTAGAGCCTTTCACCTCAAACGAGAATAGATCCCAACTTTTTTTTCAATCAAAACTCTTTCTAATCACCTTCATGGCATCAACCACCATCGTTCAACTCACTGCCTCCACTCATTTTAACATTCCCCTCACCAACGAAAATTTTCCAGTATGGCGTAAGCATGTCTACTCAACACTCGTCGGCCTCGATCTTCTTCACTTCATCACCGGAACAAAAAAAGCTCCGGCGGAATTCCGCGATGCTGAACGCACCAAACCAAATCAGGATTACTATTCTTGGTTTCGCCAAGATCAAATCATCCTGGCGGCTCTCCTAGGCAGCTGCACACCCACCATTCAACCGATGATTGCATCGGCCGACACCGCTCGAGACGCGTGGGACAGATTGGTAACCAGTTTTGCGAATCCATCTCGCTCTCGTGTTATATCTCTAAAATCAAAACTTGCATCGAACCCCAAAGGTACTCGAACTGTCACGGAATATCTACGTGACATGAAGTCAATAGCTGACGAACTCGCCCTAGTTCAAAACCCGGTGAAAGACGAAGATCTTATGGTTCACATCCTTTGCCAATTGGGTGATGAATTCAAGAGGGTGATGAATTCAAGAATGTTGCACAATCTCTTCGACTACTGGACTCCAAACTCACCTTTCCAGAATTATTTGAAAAACTTGTTGACTTTGAAAGAGAGCTTCATCAAACCACTGTTGCTTCCCCACTTATGGCTACAGTCAACTTTACACAAAGACACGCACGAACCGGTTCCAGATCTGCCAACGACCGTCGCAACATACAAAGCAACTCCAACACCAGATCATTCCGCAATCACTGGTCCAGTGGCTCGAACCCAAATAGCGGTAACCGTGATATTCGTCAACATATCTACTGTCAATTCTGTAATTTTGCAGGGCATGAAACAAAGGAGTGTAGGAAACTCGCACGTTTTCTCCGAGAAAACCATGTCACTACAGGAAATTCTGTGGCCCAAAACAAAGCTTCACCAACTGCTAATGTCGCAACATCCTCCTATATGTTTGACACCGGAGCTAATAATCATGTCGATCCGGATCGTACATCCTTTCACACCGTATCTGAGTATGGCGGACCGGATGAAATTGTCCTTGGCAATGGTAACACTCTATCCATAACTCATATCGGTCAAACGCACCTCCATACGTCAAATGGTTCTCTTACCTTAAAAGACGTTTTGTGTGTTCCACAATTCAAAAATAAACTTATTTCAGTTGCAAAATTGTGTAAGACTAACCATGTTTCTGTGGAATTTTTTCCCACCCATTTTTTTGTCAAGGATCTTCGAACGGGGGCACGTCTAATGCGGGGCGAGAATTACCTTGACATCTACTATGCAAACCTTCCTACTTTACCTCAAATAAATGCGGTCTCCACTACATCGCCACTTGATTGGCATCACAAACTCGGGCATCCTTCCATTCATATTCTCAAGAAAATAACCAAATGTTTAGGTTTACGTTTTAATTTCATCAATTTTCATTGTACTTCGTGTTCCATCAATAAAAGTCATAAGGATTCCTTTGGCATGAATTCATTTACTACCCAACAACCCTTACAATTAATCTATTCGGATGTTTGGGGACCGGTGGAAAAATCGATTGACGGTTTCACCTATTATGTAATTTTTGTAGACTATCACACAAAGTACATTTGGCTATATCCGATGAAACAGAAATCCGATGTCTCGGTTTTATTTCCTCAATTCAAAGTGCTAGTCGAAATTTTTTTTCAAACGCCTTTAATTTCTCTTTTCACCGACAATGGTGGAGAATATATTGGCCTCACCGCATATCTCCAAGCTCAAGGTATTTCTCATTTCACCAACCCCCGCATACCCCGGAACAAAACGGTGTTGCCGAAAGACACCATCGACACATTGTTGAAACCGGTTTAACGCTTCTACACTATGCTAATCTTCCTCTTTCATTTTGGACACATGTGTTTCAAACCGCCGTCTACTTAATAAACCGTTTACCCACTCCGATCCTTGACTTCAAAAGTCCGTACTCCGCTCTTTTCCAAAAAGAACCCACTTACAACAAATTCAAACCGTTTGGATGTTTGTGTTACCCGTGGCTACGTCCCTACGCAAAATCCAAGTTACACCCACGTTCGGAAAACTGCATTTTTTGGGCTACTCATCATTGAAATCTGCGTACAAATGTTATGATCCGAAGAGTCGACGTCTCTATCACTCGAGACATGTGGAGTTTGTTGAAACAACTTTTCCACAACGTTCACAACCTCACTCATCTACACACACTCCCACTATAGAAATGTTCCTAGTGGCCAAACCCAATTCAATGGCCCACTCAAACTCTTCACCTTTTTCTAACCTCACTTCTACCCCACCAGCCTCCACTCCTACGTCATCCACCCAGCAGCCCACTAATTCACTCAATATTAGGCCGCCCAGCCCAAATAACCAACCTCAATGCCCACACCCACCTCCTCCTCACTTCGATTCGCTTTTTCCCTCTGTCAACTCAACCCCTCCATCAGAACCACATGTCACACCCCAAAACCAACACCCACCATCTACCTTCGACTCCGCCACACCTTCACATTCTAATTACTCTTCACCCAACAATACGTCACCTCCCTCAACTCAATCAGCCTCCTCCAATTCGCAACCAACATCTCTACCGCCTCGTACACGTAAACCCAATCCCAAGTATTTTAACTCAACATTTGTCAATCACACCACACTCCATCCAATTCCTCTAACCGTTGAACCAACCACTCATACTCAAGCCATGAAACATTCCGAGTGGCGTAAGGCAATGGATAACGAATTCAATGCTCTTCTAAAAAACGCCACTTGGGATCTTGTTCCTCCCTCACACCATAAACTAGGGGTGTGCAAAAAACCGAATTAACCGACCCATAACCGAAATAACCGTAAAAACCGAACCGAAAAAACCGAACCGAATGGAAAACCGATGGGTCGGTTTTTAATTTTTTGAAAACCGACAATCATGGGTTGGTTATGGTTTTGTACGTTTCAATAACCGCCATAACCGAACCGACCCGCTAGTTAAATAAAGTCGTGGTTAACCGACCCATATGCATAACCGATCCAAATCCAACGTAGGGGCGTGCAGGAATACCAAAGGACCATTTATGCATTTGAATGTTTAGCCACTCATAGGTAAACTATATATTTATTAGGTTATTGCTCTACTAAATTTTATGTGATGGTTAACCTATGGATACAAGTGCCACGATGCCTACATCTTGCTATTTTAATAATTTAGTATATGATATTTCATGGGGAGCTTGCAATTTGTTTTTACATGTGTATTACTGTATTATATGTTTATAGTATACAAACTTTAATATCTTAACTCTTATGAGTTGAGTAACTAGTTCAAGATTTATTCTGTTAACACTTCTGTAATCCAGTTTTCAAAATATAAAGTCTGTTAGAAATATGAAGTCTATTAGAAAGAATATCCAGTAGCGAAACAAAATATGAAGTCTGTTAGAAATATGAATTTTACAAAATATGAAGTCTGTTACAAAATATGAAGTCTGTTAGATTTATTCCCTTAACTTTTTTTGTCAAATGTAGATGGAAACGCCTGGTTAACCGACCCATAACCGACCACCATAACCATCAAAACCGCCATAACCGAAACCACCATAACCGAGCGGTTATGGTTATGACTTTTCCATAACCGAAATCTCGGTTATGGTTATGGTTATGACCCAAAACCGACCCAAACCGACCCATGCACACCCCTACCATAAACCAATCGGTTGCAAGTGGATATTCCGTATAAAACGACGCCTGGATGGCTCCATTGACAAATACAAAGCCCGTTTGGTTGCAAAGGGATTTCTTCAAGAGTATGGAAAAGATTATTTTGAAACATTCAGTCCGGTCACCAAACCCGTAACTATATGTACGGTTCTTGCGATAGCCTTGTCCCGAAATTGGTCAATTCGACAACTCGATGTAAATAATGCCTTCTTGCATGGAACCTTGCATGAAGACGTTTACATGTCACAACCTCCAGGTTATGTCAATCCGGACCTACCAAATCATCTTTGTCGACTTCGAAAATCGCTTTACGGGCTCAAACAAGCACCCCGTGCATGGTACTTGGAGCTTGCCACGTTTCTTCTCGAACTCGGGTTTAAAAAAACAGTTGCCGACCCATCCTTGTTCATCTATAATCGAGGTGGAATTATTTCCTACTTCTTAGTTTATGTTGATGACATTGTCTTAACCGGCAACGACAACTCTTTTGTTCAACATGTAATTCGATCTCTATCAGAAAAGTTTTCAATTAAAGACCTTGGCATGTTACACCACTTCTTAGGAATAGAAGTCATTTCCATAGTTAGTGGTCTATTTTTATCTCAACATGCTCATATCCAAAACTTGCTAACCAAGTTCAAAATGGATGGTGCCAAACCGGTTGCCACACCTCTCAACTATACTGAGACATTATCCTTTGCTGATGGCTCTCCTAAAGTTGATCCTACACCATATCGCCAACTTGTTGGCTCCCTTCAGTATCTTGCGTTTACTCGACCCGATGTTTCCTTTGGTGTCAATAAGCTTTCTCAATACATGCATGCACCGACTCAACTTCATTGGCAAGCGTTAAAACGTGTTCTTCGGTATCTTAAAGGTACTATCCATCACGGATTATTTCTTAATCGTGGATCTCCTATCCGGCTTCAAGCCTTTACCGATTCGGATTGGGGAGGCATCGCCGATGGGGGGTGTTCTACAACCGCTTACATCGTATATCTTGGGTCCAATATCCTCTCATGGCGCTCGGCACGTCAAAAATCCGTGTCTAGATCATCCACCGAAGCCGAGTATAAGGCTTTAGCAAATGGTGCAGCTGAACTTTCATGGGTCCAAAATCTACTGTTAGAACTTGGTTTATCTATACCCAAATCACCTACACTTTTTTGTGACAATGCGGGCGCTACATACTTGAGTGCCAATCCAGTCTACCATTCGCGGATGAAACACGTGGCACTAGATTATCATTTTGTTGGTGAGAAAGTTGCGGATGGATCATTACATGTTCAACACATTCACTCTGCGGATCAACTTGCGGATGTCCTTACCAAACCACTTAGTCGGGGGCCTTTTCAACGTCTACGATCCAAGATTGGAGTCTCCGATGGATCCTCCATCTTGCGGGGGCATATTAAAGATATTAATAATAATAATAATATTATTGTAAAATAATTGTAATTGTTTTAGTCAAATGTATTTATAGAATAAGCTATGACAGTTATTGACAAATCAATTGTAGGCTAGGATTGCTCCTTTCCTTTGTAATCGTCTGTTGTACTTTGGCTATTTATGCCTCCAATCTTGTAGTTCAATGTGAACAATTTGCCTTCAACTTTATCAAACATTCTCACTTTGCATTACTAGAACAGAACTCTGTATATTTTTAACATCAGTCATGTTCTTACTTCACAAGTATATAGCAATAGAACAAATTGAGGGTTTAATTTCTTATTTTCAATTTTATTTCAGCAAAAATTGAGAAAGTATTTTATGGCAGACTAATGAAATAATAATAGTTGTAGTTTTTCAACTGAGTATTGGTGTAATAACAAATTTTATGACAATAATCAGAACGTCATTGATATATAAGGAACTGCAGTAAAATCAATAATGAAAAGTAATTCTTTACTACAGTCAACATTAATATTGAATTGTAACATTAATGTCCTATTAATCAAGTGACTATTGTTAACTTTAAGGTCAGCAACAATTTATCATAATTTGAACTTTAATATGAATATATTTTGATACAGAAACCATCTTTTGATTCCTCATGAAGCTCAAGGTATACAACTATTCATAAAAAAATATTGAAAATTCAGTTTGGCCACCTACTTAGATTTTTTTCCATGTGGGTTTAGGACATTTTTCACTTCAATTCATTTGGATCATTTTATTAAGCACCTTAACAAAATAACTATACTTCAAAGTTTGTAGAGGATTGATAGAAATCCAGATCTCTATATTTTCACAGAATTGTCAATTTCCCACCCGTTTGACCCGTTAAGCTTTTCGTCCCTTTTATCTTTGAAATGGCATTCCAAACTATTCTGAACACAATCTAAGCTTGAATTGGTGAACTGTCATATAGAGATTAAGATTTAGGTATATTTAAAACTCTAAATAGAACATATCATTGAAATTAATAAGAAACTATTAAATACCAACCTTGTTTTTAATTCAGTTTTGTGATGGTTATACGGACGAAGATAAGGAAAGCATTGAGAGCCAAAGACTCGGAGGAAGGAATAATCAGGTTTGCGTTTAAAGGCATGTTCGAAAGGAGATTTGTTTGAGGAAACACGAGATGGAAGCCGATTGATTAAGTAAACGGCTGGTTCGAAGGCAAAATGCCAGAAACGTTGAGGTAGACGGGATTGAGCTAAGAGAGATATTCCAGTCTCCACAACATGACGATGGCGACGTTCAACAAAGCCATTTTGTTCACTTGTGTGAGAGCAAGAACGTCGATGGATGATGCCAAGGTTGGGACAAAAGTGTGCTAAAGGCCGGAATTCCCCGCCCCAGTCAGATTGAAAACACTTTAATTTGGTGTTAAACAGTCGTTCGGCCATGGTAACAAAGTGTGTAAGGGTAAGATACACATCTGATTTTTTAGGTAAACAATAAAGCCACATATAACGGGTGCAATGGTCAACACATAGTAGAAAATAGCGGTGATCGTCAATAGACGGTGAGGGAGAGGGACCCTAAACATCACAATAAACAAGATCGAAATTATTATTACTACGAAATTAGAATCAGGTAAAGACAATTTCAAAGATTTTCCCATTTGACAAGAAGAACGTAAATTAAAAGATAATTTGTCCGAAACAAGTAAAGAACAATGAGAAACAACTGAACAAAAAACTTGAGCATGAGGATGTCCCAAACGTTGATGCCAAACACTCGAGGAAGCTTTGACAGCAGTAAAGGCAACCTTGGGCATAGACTTGAGTTGTGGAAGGCGGATGGAGTACAAACCCTGGCCACTGGGGCCCGAAAGGAGGGTAGTGCGTATAGACTCGTCCTTCACAACAAAATAAGAAGAGTGAAATTCAAAAAAGGCATTATTGTCGGTACAGAATTTTTGAACAGATAAGAGGTTTTGTTTTAGTTCGGGAACATGAAAAATATCAGACAGTTTGAAGGTTTTATTTGGTGAATAGATATTTGAAGAGCCAATATGAAAAATGAGTATAGAGTTACCGTTACCAACAAGTAAGGACTCACTACCATAGTATCCTTCAGAATTATCCATGCTAGATAGGCCTGGTGTGGCATGATGGGTGGCACCAGTGTCGGGCTTCCAAGCCATGCCAGAAGTAGAGGCAGCATTCGAATGTGTTGCATAGTTGGCCTGTGGCGGTGTTGGAGTTTGATGTTGCTGATTTGGGCACTGAGATGGTATATGACCAATTCGACAACGGTTGAAATGGCCATAAACAGTGTTTTGAGTGGAAGCCCATGCGAATTGTCGTCCATCATCGGTACCATTATCTCTAGGGCGGTTATTGTTGAAATTTCCACCCCGAGCATTGCCACGCGAGTAGCCACGAGAGTTTCGACCTCCGTGATTGTTGTTGAAGGAGCGAGCGCGATAGTGGGCTTGAGGTCGTGGTGAAAAAGAAGGATTTAACTGTTGTCCCAATTGTGTTGCAATTAACTGGATGCTTTGAAGTTGTTGTTGCAGTTGATCGAGAGTCGGTTGATTAATCGAAGAAGAGGCAACAGCAGTCGAGAATGAATTTGGTACTGTATTGGCCATGAAAGCTTTTGGATTGCTGGCTAGAAAATTAGTAACAGCATAGTCATGGTCACAAAGAAGAGCCTGAAGTTCAGGAAAGGTTAACGGTGGGGAGCGACCGATCAAACTAGACTTAAGACCACTGTATTCTTCCCGTAGTCCCGCAATTGTAAACATGACCAGATCTTTGTCCTTCACCGGCTCCCCAATATTGGCGAGGGCTGTAGCGTAAGTTTGAGCCCTGCACAAATATTCAGCAGGTTTTTCATTGCCTTTCTGTTGTATGCGAAGCAGCTGACTTTTGAGAGTGAATTCGTGTGATGCCGTGTTCTAGTGATAACCAGACCTCACGAGAGGTTTTCCCTTGAACATGCTGATAAGATTCTAGGTTATTAGCTAGGCGTTGTTTGGTAGTTTGGGTGACTGATAGCTCGGATCCGGCTACTTATTAGTGTTTAGGGTTTCCTAGGTTTTCAATTATTTAGCAGGTTTAGCTTCATGACCGGATGATTTTAGCACCATAGTTGTTTTTAATCTGACAGTCGTGGGATTTGGTAACGATAGCTCAGGTCGTTTCCAATTTAGCACTTCATCACTTTGTTCCATCTTCTATTTTGGTTGATCATCCTTAGCGGGAGGTTTTCTGGGTAGATTCGGAAACGACCTACAAGATCCTCTAGATACGAGACAATCTCTTGAAAGCTCGGAGTCATCAAAAGAGCTACGCCCATAAACGCCGCAAGCCACTTGAGTTCGAAGTTGGTGATCATGTACTCCTAAAGGTTTCACCTTGAAAGGGGGTGATCCAATTCGGCAAGAAAGGAAAGCTAGCGCCACGATACGTGGGTCCTTTTAAGATTCTGGAAAGAATTGGTAAAGTGGCATACCGACTCGAATTACCGGAGGAACTCCTTAACGTACATCCGACTTTCCACGTCTCGAACCTCAAGAAGTGTCTAGCTGAAGAGAATATTCATGTACCACTTGAAGATTTGCAAGTAAACGAGACTCTGCATTTTGTGGAAAAGCCTGTAGAAATCATGGATCGAGAGACCAAGAAACTTCGACGCTCACGCATTCCCATAGTGAAGGTTTGCTGGGAAGGCAAACGCAGCGCCGAGTTCACTTGAGAGCTCGAAAGTGATATGAAAGCTATATATCCAAAACTCTTTGTTACGCCTGCTCCTTAATTTCGGAACAAAATTTCCTAAAGTAGGGGAGGCTGTAACAACCCGACTTTTCGGATCGTTACCCGCTTGCTATGCTTCGATTTGTAACCCTTTTGTACTCTGAGATTCGATACAGACTATGGCTTTTGTTATACTAAATACATTTTCCTCACACCGTACCGCAGCACGTTAAACGCTTTTTAATCGCAAACGCTTTACTTTTGCAATGCTTATGCAATGCGAATTACAGAGATTTATGCTATTTAAATTACCGTGTTTCTTTGTTTGGTTATCATACGCCACCGCATTCACTTATCACGCTTAACTTGCTAAAACGCAAACTCGAAACGCTGTTATTGGTAGTAGTAATGTTATGATGTGTGTTCTTTTGTGTTTTACTTGTATGTGCTTTATATGTTTTGGATGATACTCGCAAACGCAAACTCAACATAAACACAACGCTATTCGCATAACTCGATTTATCACAACGAAACGCAAATGCAACGCTATTCGCACAACTCGATTTATCACAACGAAACGCAACGCTTAACAAACGAACCAAAGTTGGAAAACTAACAAAATCCGACCTCAGTGTCCGAATGGACCATCCGCCCGGATGGAGCTCATCCGTCCGGATGGGGCTCATCCGTCCGGGTGGGGCTTATCCATCCGGATGATGCCATTCGGACACAGTCAGTCGCGCACCGCCTCACACCTCGCCCCTCCTCTATAAATACCAGCCGTACACTTCATTTCGACACTTTGCACTCCCATCCGCCCTCAAGCTTTTCAGACACGATTCAAGGCTATATTGTATGATTTCTCACTCAAATCTTCTCCAATCTTCATTCTAAATCACTTCTACTCCATATTCTTCATCAAAATCACACACACACTTCAACTGTTTCACGAAATCACTGATTTTGGACCTCTTTAAGGTGGTTTCCACTCGTTTTGGTTGGGCAAAACTATGTAGAACATCATTCAATCGAGATTGGTTCAAGATCTAAAGGAATTTCACACTTTTCAACTTATTTATGAAAGATTTAAACATGTTTCATCTTATTTCGAACTTTTCTTTAGTTTTTACACAAAATCTGGTGGAATCGGGACTCAATCAGGCTCTCGACTCGTTCCTTAGTCGAAAGCCAGCTCAGAAACTGATTTCCACCAAAGAGATGGACCGATTAACGGGTCAAACATGAAACTTCATCAAGAACATCACGTGGTCCAAATGGGCTGAGACCATCCGGATGAGTGGACTGGAATTGACGTCTTTCTATTGTTTGATTCGTCATCACGACCGTCTCTGCTAAATTGAAAACCTTTTGTTAACAAAAACTTTACAAACTTCGAACACAGACTATCCAACCGGATGGACCATGTCCTTCCGTCCGGATAGGTTTGTTACTCACTCCAAATATTTTTCCTTCAAATTTGAAACATCGGTTTTACTTCAAATTTTTATCGTTCGACACGAAGACAGCCCACCCGTTCCGAATGGGGTCCATCCGTCCGGATGGCGTCCATCAGTCCGGATGGCGTCCATCAGTCCGGGTGCACTGTTAAACACTTAACTCGCTCGACACCCTGTTTACGACTATTCAGCCCTGAGGAAGACTTATCCATCTGTTTCCTGTACGCAGGCTGACCCGGTGCTCCCTTCAATCCAATCCAGATTGTGTCTACTTGCTAAACACGCACTGCAAGTATACTCCAACCCATTTTCGTTTAACACACTTTTGGGTGTTACATACGTTCTCTATCAAAACACAACACACAACGCAAACACTTTATAACGCTAACCACTCCCGCATGCTATACGTGATTTGTTGAATGCTTGTTACTATGCTTATACAATGTTACACTAGACCGCCTATAGCAACGATAGTACTATAGTTTGGACCCATCGCCTGTTTGGCAGGGGTTGCTAGGGATCACATTTTACTTCACGTGTTCAGAGTGGTGAACATGTGTCGCGCATACTCTACATCGCAGTCGCGTAGTTAGGTTGTAACATTGTTGGTAGTTTACATGCATCGCCCGTTACGTGTTACATGCTGGTTATGCGTAAACGCTTTTTATACTATATCTATGCAAACTTGTGTACTCACCTTTACTTTATGTATTGACTTTTATTTTAATGTATGTGACAGGTAAATGGATTGCTATGCTGAAATCAAGTAGGAAGTCTAGAAACTCACCAAATAAAATCTGAGTTGTCGGAATAGAACTTGTTTATGAGACTGATTATCTGTAATGACTGTTTTGAAATATTTGTTTAATAGTATGGGATATTAAAAGTTATAAATATTGCCATTTAATAGTTGTTATGGATTCTCTTGAACAATCTGTTTCGCTTAGTGCCACGCCTCGATGATTCCGACATCGGTTGGGGTGTGACATAGTGTGTGGTCCGATTCTGAATGTGCGGCCCACCAAGATGGTGGCCCAACATTTTGTACGGCCCAATCATGTGTGGCCCGAATAAAAGTGTGTGACGTATAGTCGAGTGTGCGGTCACCAAAATGGTGTGCGACCATGGTGTGCGGTCGAGTAGTTTACGGTATCAAAATCAATCAATATGTTATTCACGTTTATTGCAATCAAATCAGTTAATCCAAATTAGTATGTTATCTAATACAATTCTTATGACGCCAAAATGATTTACTATCATATAATGCAGCTTTTTACAACTGTCGAATCCCCAAATCCCTGAAGTTGTTCAAAGGGCTTGGCGGTACTAACCTTAGATTCGGTGAGCTCCGATTCAGGTTCGTCATCTCGTCGCCACGGGGGCAGTTCCTCTTGCGGGGTGTTGGGTCTCAGGCTGCATCCACATGAAACTCTAGTTAGAGGGCCCGAGGGGGTTCACCCCGTGGGCACTCCGACGCTCAAGTCAGTATCTTGTGTGGTAAGATAGTTATAAGTGCAAATGTAAGCATATTTTAGAGAGAGGGAGAAAAGCATCAGCCTTAAGGGAGAAGGAAGGAATGGATAACCTGATGTTTTGTGAGAGATTGGCTGCCCCTTTTTAGATGAAGGAGCTCTTCCTTTTATAATAACATATTTGGGCCATAACCCTAATGGGCTGGTCCAGGAGTGGGCTTATCAGGACATGGCCCACTCAAACCAGCTAAACATACCGAGAAAGACACAAGTGGGCTCGAGCCCAGCCACTAATCTAGGGCGATGAGCCCGGACGAGGAGCCCAAGCGGGGATCCTCGTTGTCAAGTCATCCTTAGTCCCAGTCTATTCACTCATGAATGGGCGCAGGACTTGTTCCAGTCCCTGATAATCTAGGCGGGTCGTTATCCACCTTTCAATCGTTCTCCTTATCCATCGGGTAAGCATAGCCTAAGGCACGTCATGCCAAACCAATCTAC
The DNA here is from genome assembly GCA_030545235.1 of Helianthus tuberosus. NCBI lineage: Eukaryota > Viridiplantae > Streptophyta > Magnoliopsida > Asterales > Asteraceae > Helianthus > Helianthus tuberosus. The sequence goes on along the minus strand of JARYGA010034975.1, from coordinate 37,014 downwards.
TTTGTTGTCCTTGGGGTGACCTTGCATTTAGTACTTAAAATAGCCAGGTGACCCCTTAAGTAGGGTAGCACAATACCTTACTTCAATCTATGCCTCCTTGACGGCTTTTTTCCAATGCACTTGTTCGATGGTGCTTTTTTATAGCGTTTATGCTATTTAGACCGTCTTTGCATGTACTTCTTAGATGCATTTCAATCAAAGTACTCGTTCGAGAGTAATTTCTCAAAGGGCATCGACCGGGATGCCTTATTTACCGTGTTGTACTCTTTGTATTGTGTTCCTCTAATGAGGGTTTTTGTATTGCTTGAACTGTTAAAACTTTCTCATGAATTTTCTTTGTACCATGTTTAGGCCGTTAAGACTTTCTATGGGTCGCTTTGTAACTTTTTAAGTTGTTAAAGCTTTATATAAGTCTGCTTTGTAACTGGTTTAAGTAGTTAATGCTTTGTACAAGTTTGCTTCGTAGCCTGCTTGGGTTGTTGAAGCTTTCTGTAGTTTGCTTTGTCACTTGTTTAAGTTGTTAAAGCTTTATATAAGTTTGCTTCGTAGCCTGCTTGGGTCGTTGAAGCTTTATATAAGTTTGCTTCGTAACTTGCTTGAGTTGTTCAAGCTTTATATAAGTTTGCTTTGTAACCTGCTTGGGTTGTTAAAGCTTTGTACAAGTTTGCTTCGTAACCTGCTTGGGTTGTTAAAGCTTTATATAAGTTTGCTTTGTCACTTGTTTAAGTTGTTAAAGCTTTATATAAGTTTGCTTCGTAACCTGCTTGAGTTGTTCAAGCTTTGTACAAGTTTGCTTCGTAACCTGCTTGGGTTGTTAAAGCGCGATTGTCTGTTCGAGGCCAATCGCTGGACAAGTTGATAATGTGATATTATGTTTTTGACTTGTTTTGTCCGCTTTCTTTGGGTTAGCTAGACCCTGTTTTGCCCCACGGCCGGGCTTTTGGTATGTTTGATATACCCTATACACGTGTGTTCATTTGTTGGCTAGGTTTATAGCGTTCCTGGGCACGTCTGCCAGGTTATAATACCTGTTATTTTGCCAAAAGAGGACAGATTAGTTGTCCATTTGTCATTTACTTCTTGGGAGTTAAACTTCCCAGCATAAGTTGTTACAAAAGATCTGTTCTTGGGGGAGCCCCAGATTAATAGTTTGAATATTACAAAAGTGGCTCTTGGCCTTTTTCCTGGGGATAAACCCCTCATATGTAATACTTCCTAAGTTGCATGAGGTTCCATGTCCTGGGGACCTCCTTGCCCTGGAGAGTTGTTGTAATTCTCTAAAGATGGGTGCCCATGGAATGTGCAACCCTCTCCTCTTGGAGAGACTTCTTCAAACGTATGCGACCCCGAGATGAGGCTCCTCTTCTTTGGAGAGATACTTTCTAAAACACAGACCTGTGGCGGAGATCTTTTCTTTTCAAGGAAGGGATTCTTCAGATTCGAAGTCCCTTGTCAAGGGGGCTCTCCCCCCTCCTTTTTTTTTTGAATAAGTTGTTCGGGTGCGAAATCTCAAGAAGGATTTTTCTCAGATATTAAATCCCAGGGACAGGAGTACTTTCCCGTCCTTAGAAGGAACTTCATCAACACTTGATCCCGTAGCTGGGTGCACTTCTGTTCGTTGAATAGGCTTCTGCAATACTTAATCCCACGGGAGGGGACACCCTCCTTTTCTTGGGAGAAACTTGTTACTGTTTGTTGAAAAGACTTACGAGACCCCTAATCACATAGGGTGGGACATCTTTATTTTTTCGGAGGCGGCTCCTCCAAGACTTAACCCCCAGAAATACTAATCCTCATCGTGAAACTCCCACTTTAGTTACTTCCCACATTGAAGTTTCAAATAATGACACATTGGACCCCAAACTCATTTACTTCATATTCGTCTTGTATCTTCGTTCAATTCAACTTTTGATTAATGACCGAACGGCCCTTGTGCTTCATCATTTCATATTCTTGGAAGGAGTTTCTTCAAGACTGAATCCCGAGTGAGGGATATGTTCATTCCTATTCTAGGAAGGGGTTTGCTTAGGACTGGATCCCGAGGGAGGGATATGTTTCTTCCTATTCTTGGAAGGGATTTCTTCAAGACTTAGTCCCGAGGAAGGGGTATATTCCTGTTTATGAGAGGGACTTCTAAAACACTTGATCCCAGGGAATGGGATATTCTTCATAATCTCGGAAGGAACTTTTCCTGGACGTAATTCCATGGAAAGTATATGTTCCTGTTCTTGTAAGCGACTGCTGAGGTACCTTATCCGCAAGAGAAGGGATTTTCTTGTTGATGGAAGGGACTTCCAGAATGCTTTAGCCTTTAGGAGAGAATCTTGTTTTGTTCCGGCAGATAAGGGTTTCTTGAGCACGACAGATCGTAGGAGGATTTCACTTTCCTCTTAGAGCGAAAATGCTCCTATTAAGGTTTCACCCTCTTTCTTTTTCCCTGTAGTATCTTTGTAGATGGGAGCTGATGGAGGGAGCTTATTTCCATCTAAAGTTCAGAATATGAGTGTTGGGAACTTACCTCTCGTATTGTCCTGCTCAGGTTCTTTCCTTCTTCAAGAGGGGAACTAATAATGCAGCTCAAGGGTTCTTCCTTTTTCAAGGAAGGACCGTCCAGGGTTTCTTCAAGGACTAACAGCGTAGTCCAAGAAGTCTTCCGAGCGTCTAGATTTTCCTTAAGGACTAGTAACGTAGCCCTACGATTCTTTCGCCTTCAGGAGGGGAGCCAACTACGTAGCCCATACTCCTCATTTTTTCAAGTGAAGGATTGATAACGTGATCCTCTGATTCTTTTTTCTTCAGGGGAGGAGCCAAATACACAACCCAGACTTTTCCTTTCTTCCAGTGGAGGATGAGTAATGTAGTCCATGTCCCTTCCCTCTTTTTTTTTTTTTTTTTTTTTTGTTGTTCAGATCTTCGAACATGAGTACTTATGGAGGATCTTAATCCTTTTTGTAGGAGGTAATACAAAAATAAAGATCCTTTCGAGAAGTCTTCAATGTGGGATCCCATGGTGTTATACCATGCTAGCTCCCCAGTTCAGTGTTGTCAAGCGTAGTTGGTCATACTAAATCTTATAAAATAGGATGTCCTTGAGCCCGTCTGTCTAGACCATCGGTTGTGAATGAAGAATATAGTCACTTTCGATGAGTATCGAAAGTCTTCTAAATTATGATCACATCTAATGAGTGACGTATTTATCCGAGACGCGATAGCACGCAAGGATATAGCTGATAGATGTATCCGGCAGATTAGCATACGATTCCTTGTTGAATGAGAGTAGCCCGAGGTTAGCAAAGACTCTGTCCCACAATATCCCCCTAGACATATTAGTCCCTCAGTTCAATGTTGCACAAAGGTGTTTCTTGCTTTCGCTAATGTTGTGTTGCTTTCTTCAAAGTTATATCCATGTTTAAGGATATTTTAGGTGACCACTATCCTTTAGTGTCTTTTCGAAGATCATGCCCTGTTTCTTGGATGCACCTCATCCAGTCCAATACTAGCCTTCATTGACCTGTCCCGTAGGTCGTGACTAATAGCTTCTTGTGTTGTTCATGTTCATGCTTCGATACTTGCCACGAAAACACTTTCAAAGAGGTAAGTCATACCAAAGATCAATTTACTTATGTGTTAATCATGTTGTGTTGTGTGTAGAAGTACTTGTGCCTCATTTTTATTTTGTGAAGATATGTGATCATCATATCGTTAAATGGGGGTAGCCCACGTATCCTAACAACGTTGTAATGGGAACAATAAATCTGTGTCTAGAAGTGGTGTACGATGCAAGACTTCGGAGAAAGGCCTTGCGTAAATGTTTTGTGTTAAGGTCTAGAAAATGACCTGGCAGAAGGGCCTGAGGAAAGACCTTGTGAAAAGACCTGAGGAAGGGGCCAGTGGAAGGGACCCCGTGAAAGGTCCGGGAGAAGGACCGTGTAGAAGGGCCTGAGGAAGTGCCCTGTGGAAGGACCTGGGAAGACCCGGGGAAGGACCCTATGGAAGGACCTGGGGAAAGGTCAGGTGGAAGGGCCTGAGGAAGGACCCGGGGAAAGGCCAGGTGGAAGGGCCTGAGGAAGGACCCGGGGAAGGACCCTGTGGAAGGACCTGGGGAAGGGCCAGGTGGAAGGGCCTGAGGAAGGACCCGGGGAAGGACCATGTGGAAGGACCTGGGGAAGGGCCAGGTGGAAGGGCCTGAGAAAGGACCCGGGGAAGGACCCTGTGGAAGGACCTGGGGAAGGGCCAGGTGGAAGGGCCTTGTACTAGTAAAATATTATTATTTTACCTTGATAAGAGTGAGGCATCATTATTCTTTTTTTCTTTTTCAAAAAGTATGGTCACATCACTTTGTCACTCTAGTTAATACACACTGGCTACTTTTGTGTGTAGTTCAATTTTTCAACTAGAAAGTTAATTTTTCAACTAGAAAGTTAAGTTATCACTTTTACCAATAAAGTTGTACTATGAAAAATATATATATATTAGTAAAAGAAGAAGGCATGCTTCTGACACTTTTACATAGGAAATGAGATCCAGTATCATTGGGAAATAAAACATCTTTATTAAGAGTTGTACCTTATGCAGTAAAACTTGTAACTATGTTCTTTGTGAATTTTGTTACATGGGAATATTGTATCATGAGACAAAATCATGTAATACACACTTGCACATGTGTATTGTTTTACTGGATCTACACCTTCTGTCAAATGGGCGAACCAATGTTCCATTCACATATTTTGTTTTGCTAAAATTTTTGTGTAAAAAGGATGGTCAACACCCTTGTTATATATTTATATTTTCCACAAATATAGCATCATTAAATGATCTTTGTTTTCTAAGAATTGTATACATGTACCCGGTGTATCGAGACGTATACTTGTAAAGCACGTAAACTAAATTGTTTAGGGCAAAAAGTCAAACCATATGTGACTCATGTGCATGGCAGAATGAAAATTTAGCAGATCCCTCTCTTTTGTTTTATATGTTTATGATGTACAACCCCCTTTTTATTTGTAAGGGTGAAAGATGTATCTCCTAAAGGGGGTTTTATTCCTTTTTTTTTTAGTGAAGGTCATATCTCTTGCTGTAGAGCGTTTCACCCATGTGATTATGATGTCACCATGAATTCTTCTAAACAGACTTCGATGGTAAAGAAGCATAAGGGCATAATAAGCAACAGTTCTTAATTTTTTGAAGAGATTACACAACCAGTAAGTTTGGTTTTCAGCTCCTTTCTTTTTATCTCTCAAAAAATTAAATCATCTAGAGATAGAGAACCTGTGGAGGGTCTCTAGGCTCACGGCCATGCGTTTCGAACATTATAAAGAGAGTATGAGATTTGAAACCTGGTAACCGGAATTAAGAATGCAGATCTGAACTTCGTGCACCTTACATGGAGGGAACAGATCCGGCCGTTTGTATGAAGAGACCGAGACATGCTCGTACTCGGTCCCACGGATGGCGCCAATGTCGAATCCCCAAATCCCTGAAGTTGTTCAAAGGGCTTGGCGGTACTAGCCTTAGATTCGGTGAGCTCCGATTCAGGTTCGTCATCTCGTCGCCACGGGGGCAGTTCCTCTTGCGGGGTGTTGGGTCTCAGGCTGCATCCACATGAAACTCTAGTTAGAGGGCCCGAGGGGGTTCACCCCGTGGGCACTCCGACGCTCAAGTCAGTATCTTGTGTGGTAAGATAGTTATAAGTGCAAATGTAAGCATATTTTAGAGAGAGGGAGAAAAGCATCAGCCTTAAGGGAGAAGGAAGGAATGGATAACCTGATGTTTTGTGAGAGATTGGCTGCCCCTTTTTAGATGAAGGAGCTCTTCCTTTTATAATAACATATTTGGGCCATAACCCTAATGGGCTGGTCCAAGAGTGGGCTTATTAGGACATGGCCCACTCAAACCAGCTAAACATACCGAGAAAGACACAAGTGAGCTCGAGCCCAGCCACTAATCTAGGGCGATGAGCCCGGACGAGGAGCCCAAGCGGGGATCCTCGTCGTCAACAACTATTCATTTTGACAACGGACCTAAGCATATCATTTGCTAATATCAAAAGCACCCATAATAATTACCGAGTAGATCTACAACACTCTATTATGCAGAATTATCCACGTCCTATCATTCTACGCTGTTTTTGTCAACGAGAACAGGTTCAAAGTCCTAAAGGTCCGTTAAACACATCAGAATCCTTAATTCAACTTTCACATTAATTATCACATCCCGCTTGCGGTATGCGCATATAATGTATATGTGTGTGGGCGCTCGGGGGGCAAAAGTGAAAGTGCAATAATTTTAATGTTATTTTACTAATTTCGTGAAAATAATGTTAAAAGAGGGGGACGGTTAATCATGCATCATGTGGTGGCGTTGATAGCTGAAAGACAATGGAGTACATGCACTAATTGGCATTTGTCTTAATTGCTTATTGTTATGTGTCTTATGTCCAAGGCTTGATACAAAACTACCATCGAGCCGGGGGTCTCACTGGAAGCAGCCTCTCTAATCTTATGAGGTAGAGGTAACGCTGTCTACATCTTACCCTCCTCAGACCCTACCTTAGCTTTGCTATTGATGGGAGTTACTGAATATGATGATGATGATCTAATTAACAAACATATGTTCAGATAAGCAGTTTATCAGATAACTCTATTAAAACTCCTTATCATTCTTAACATCAAAGTACATGTTTTCCTTTCTATATAAAAAATCATAAAGAAGCAAAGCACTGTGGACACAGAATCCCATATACACCAAACAGTTCCCAACTACTTGATTCAACATCGGTGTATCAAAAAAAAATCGGATCGCAACTAAACCAACGTATACAATTTCAAGAAGCACAGCAAACATAGATATTACACATCCCTCTATTCAAAGCAGTTTATCAAACCTTATGATCAACAATTAACAATTACCTACATCAAAGCACTTCAAAAATAACGTCTTATTTCACTATTTGAATCATACACAAAACAACATATATTGACAAACATTCAAAGACAACAAACACCTCACTGACCGAGAGACTTCAAGACAAGGGGGAAGGTGCCCTGTTGCCGCTGATGCAGTTTGAATTGGGGCGCCAGAGATCGTCGTTTACCACCGTTCATCACCGTCGTTCCCTGGTGTCATCGTTTCTACCGCCTTCAAGCCACCGCCGACTGGTTTTGCTGTTGTGGTTGTTATCCAGAGCCGCCGTGCCACCGCTGTTCACGGTGGTGGTGGTCAGCCGTGTATTCAGGGGAGAGCGAGAGACCAATGACGTTGGAGAACATCTCCGACCATCGGAGATGAGGAAATATCGGGGAGAGGTGTGTGCGTGGAGAAAGATGCGAAGGAAAACAAAAAAAGTGGGGTTTCATGTGCATGTCGGACGGGAAGGAGAGGGAAAATGGGGAGCTGGTGAGAGTTTGTGGGGGGGGGGGGGGGGGGGGGGTGTGTGTGTGTGTGTGTGTGTATAGGGTAAGACCATGTGTAGTGGGGCGTTTTTTTTAAAAGAAATTCAAAAAAAAACGCCTTATAACGCCCTCCCCCCACTACACTAGGCGTTTTGGGGCGTTTTTTTCGAAAAAAAATGGCTCCGGCGTTTTATTTAAAACGCTATGCAAGAACTTGACCAACCAATCAGAGATGAGCTTTGTCTGACAAAGCCTTTGACTTTTGTGTGTGTGTTGAACATATGGACGAAAGACTGCCACGTATTTTGACAAAGCTTTTGTTTTTTTTTTTTTCATTAAAAATAATATGGGGTTATTGGCATAATGCCCCACTACGCCACTTTTGCTATAATGCCCCATCGCTGACTGGGACGCCACGTGTCGGATAATGCCCCATGGTGGGGGCATTATAACACATTACCACTACACATGGTCTAAGGTTTTTTTTTTTTTTTTTTTTTTTTTTTTTGAGAGGTGACTTTCACAACAGACGGTAATATCACACCCACTAGTCCCAGGCCCACCCCACTACTGTCCCGAAGACTATGTTGTCTTAACCGGGCCCACGCTTCGGTAGCAATGGGAGCTTTGGCTCTCCCCGAGAAAATTTCCAGCCCCCTGCCACTTGACAGGAGTTGCACCCTCCACACGAGCCGACCGCCTGTTATGACAAGCGACCCGCTGGAGTAAATACACTGTAGTAGAAAACTCGGGTTGGCTCCCGAGATTCGAACCTGGAAACCTGGTTCTCCCCCGTTCATTGCCCTTCCCCCAAATGTAGTGGGTGGGGATCGAACCTTGGTCTCCTAAGATAACCAAAATCCTTTCCACCACTCCACCACAAGTGGAGGGTTTAGTGTATGTAGGTGAGGTGCTTATGTATTGGGTAAGGTTTAGTGTATGTAGGTAAGTTGGGTTCGTCCTAGCCCATAGGTAATAAAATATATCGGTTAATAAATATTCATGCGTATGATGATTTTTTACATATCTGACTCGGGTTTATCGGTTAAGCGGTGCGTTCTCTCGTCGCGGTTATTTATTGTTCAAATAATAATAATAATAATAATGACTCGGGTTTATCGGTTAAGCGGTGCGTTCTCTCGTCGCGGTTATTTATTGTTCAAATAATAATAATAATAATAATAATAATAATAATAATAATAATGAAGGTAATAATAATAACAAATAAGAATAGATAATAAACACCTTTCTCTCGACGATCGGGATCGAGAGTGCGGGTTATCACATTCTCCACATGTTACAGGAATTTCGTCCTCGAAATTTAAGCTAAGATATACTATACGCTCTTATTTATAAATTCGTTAATAACCTTATTGTTGCACGTAACTACACATAGTTTCACGAAAGTTCAGAAAACGAATATGTAAGCCACATAGCACCTAAGGTCGCAAAGACACATAGCATAAATGAGTTGAGTAAGAGTTAAAACCTAGATACTTAAAATATTTACCAATAAAAAGGTGTATATGTATGCATAAAACTGAAAATTACATATAAAAAACCCGATCCGATTAATCCCGAGTAGTCGCTAGTCCCCATGTAACACCCCATGTTTTCGAGAGTCAAAGTCAAAGTCAAGATCAAAATCAACGACCGATTTCGCAACTTGACTTATGGTGAATTTCTTTTATGTGTTTATTTTAGTTGTATTATGTGGAGTAAGTGTCAATAATCGCAGTAATCGACGCGTGTTATTCGCTATCTAATCAACTTACGACTGTGAACTATAGGAAGTAACAATGCGATAAAGTTAATCAAACAATAATCAAACTATGTTAATCAAATCGACATCGAATCGAATCGCAACTCGAAATACGCATTTTGGTTACTAATATACGTGTGTGTGTGCCTTATGCGTTACTTGTGCATGCTTATTTATGTTATGTGTGGAAATCAATCGAACTCGAAACGCAATCGAAACTCAAAACGCAATCGAACTCAATCGCAATCGAACTCAAATCGCAATCGAAATGGTATGATAATTAGTGGAGAAGAGATAGTGCTAGATATGAATAGTTGGGATTAAAAGTAATTTGACTAGGAAGCTCTATCGCATCGAAACACTCGCAATCGTAATCGGAACATCAACACTCGTCGCGCCGAACACTCGAACGAGGCGACTGATCGACCAGGCGACCAGCCGGCCGATCGGACAGGCTGTCCGCACGGGCTACCCAGCCGATCGGCCAGCCCCTTTCCTCTTTGGTAACCCTATAAATACCCCTTGTCACTCTCAAACTTTATACTTTTGGCAAGTGACGTCCGACCAGCTCGTCTTTGTAACACCCTTGCTAGATTAATACAATATTTTATATAAATTTCATAAAAATACATGTTTATACGATTACACGTAGTATGACAATACGAGTTTACTAAAAATTTTACAATTTAAAAGTTAATGAACAACTTAATGTAATTGAATTCGTCGTTTAAAAGATACGACGAAACATCGCGCGGAAGCTTTTAACGTGTTCAGTTCTTCTTCGAGCTTGATCTTCATCCGGGCACTCTTGGCAATCACCTATGATCAAAACCAACTTAAAAGTTAGTTTTGATAGTTAAATAACAAGTTTAAACAAGTTATATGGGTCAAACAAGCAAAATTAAACATTTTTGAGGTTCAGGGGGGCTAGGCGTCACGCCTAGGGGCTAGACGCCCCACCTAGCCCCCTTTTTGGCAGAATGTTCATATTATGTTGCTGTAAATTCCCAGCATGACCCGATTTCACGGAAACGAGCATAACACTCTCGTTTTTAATCCGTTTTACCCAATTCTTTTTCCTACGCGTCCGTAATTTAATTCTCCATCATATGGAGTTAAAATCCAGCATCCAACATAAAAAAAAAAATTTGAGACTTCTAAGCCTTCGACTCGTTACCTTTTTATCGACTTTTAACCCGTTTATGCATTTTATCAAACAAACATATTTGTTTGATCTTTATATCACATACACTTCTTCAAATTAAGGTTATCTACCATATTAGGTTCTAATCACAGGTTTGTTACACAATTTAAACCCGTTTTCGCTCATATGCTTATTTTGACCCGTTAAGGGTATTTAAGCACTTTAAAGCTTGAAATCGCTTTCATTCATTTCTAGCATCTTATTCCTATATTTCTTATCAAGTAATCTTCACCACAACTATATGTGTGTTGGATTTAATGTGGATATTTATACGTTCCGAGTTTTACCCCTTGGATTATAATTTTACGGAAAAACTCAAATAGAGCCATTTGACTAACATATTACATCTTTCAACTTCTATACTTATTCTAAGTATTTATCTAATCTTGAAATTCGTTTCCAAACAACCTTTAAGGGTTGTTTGTTCAACTTAGCCTACAAGGGCGTTTTGGTCGATTTTGGTCCTTCTTTTACGACGGAGGACTCTCACCAATTATTCGACCAAAATAGCACTTTTAACTACAACATAATTATGCGTACCTGGCTCAGATCAACATATTGACCCGTTTTAATACCTTTTGCTATTAATATCTAGATAATAGCAATGTTAACCATGTGTTAATTCCTGTGATCACAAAACTCAACAAGCAATCATCAAATATTATTGACAAATGCTGTTAACAACACCATTTGACCCGTTTAATCGAAATGACCAATTGTCATTATAAGATGGCACTTAATTACCATTTCACCCCTTTAACCTATCCCGGTTTACTTTTTGAAATCATCCAACTTGAAAGTCGTTTCCTGTTTTATTTGACCCATTATGACTTATGCCAAATGGTGTCGTTTTAAATCCCTTTATCTATTCGTTAACCCATGTCCGGATTACCATTTCACCATTTTCACTTGTTCCGACTAGCATTATATCGCGCCGGAATATCATGTTTCATTTACTTAATATAAATCGTATTCCATGTTCACAAATAAGCATTTTGTAATAAAAGTAAAAAGGGCGTAAGCTTAACTTACCTCGCATCCAAATTACGCTTTTCCTTTCCTTCTTGATTCGTTTGACCCGCTCACTCATCAAGCTTCCACCTAGCTCGTTAGGCGTCAAACTATCATCATAATTCATAAGATGGTTAGATTAGTCATTATCAATTATGACTACTCCATCTAACGGGTCTTATGTCGACTTTATCACTCGATTAAATCATCGGTTAGTTTGACTTTCTAAAAGTCAATTGATCTATCAACATATTCAAATGCACACTTCCCATGGAATTTCAACATTTTAGCTTCTTTTAGGCATTTTAACAAACACCTAGTGGGCATAATTTCACTAAATCAAAAATCAAGTTTCATGACTAACTATTTAGCCAAGATTAAACAATTCTTGCAAGTTTAATATATCTAGTATGCATAATAACATCTAGATTCACCTCATGTAAATAAATAACACTCAATTTATAATCTAATTTCTAGTGTTCTTCATCATTCTACAACACCCATTTAACACACATATAGATGATCACCAAATCATTCAAGTCATAGCATCAAATGTATGATTTTCACTTAGGGTTTAGTTCCTAAGCATGTGTACATCACTAACTTAGCCATAGCTCCTCTAATCCTTACATAATTCGCGAATTATGATGCTAACTCAAATTTTGCAACATCACGAATCATCAAATTTTTACATACCTTGTGATCCCCATGACTTGGTGATCGTTTTTATGTGATCATGCATCGATTTAGGACTGAAATTGACCTTCAATTTGATGATTTTTGGCACTTTAGGGTTTCACCCTTCTTGGTCGCTCCTGATGATCGATCCACACATACCTTGTGTGTGTGGTGTGTTTTTTATTATTAATTAGAACTTGTTTCCTTTTCAACGGTTTTGGTCCCTCAAGTTTAGATTTTAATTATTAGGAACTAGAACTCCATATTTTATTTACTTATTTACACCTTGTTAACTAGGTTAATTACTCCTAGTTAACTTGATGGGTTTAGGAAGCTATAACCCGTTATATTTTAAGTCCCGTTAACTCAGGCTCTTATAAACTTAATTCCTTAAAACTTTGATTCGTTTTTATTTAATATTAGGACTTCTTATTTAAATCCAAATATTTACCGGGTTATTTTTACTACTAACGGTATGTTACCCGTCTTTTAGTATTAACGGAGTTTGATTACCAAACCCGTTTTCGGGGTGTTTCAAGTCTACCCCCCTTAAAGAGGTTTCGTCCCCGAAACCTTATTTACTTAATTCCTTGGTTTGATCAAACGAATCTAGTTTCGTTTTCAAGGCATCCGTTCCTTTTGGTCAAAAGTTTTCACTTTTATATTGACGCGTGCGTCTTTCATGTGTAAGGCCTCGAGGGCCGTTACTTTCAGCTTGTATCCATTATCTTTATTTGATTATTTAATTTGGCAGTTAGACTTGTTAGTCACCGGTTACCTTATACCCCATCACCCGGGTTTACTATATTGCCGTCATTGGCCTTTTACGTGTTTATGATTTCATATCTTGCAACTTACGTTATAATGTGGTTATATTCTGTATCACCCTTGTGACCGTGATCACATCACGTCATGTTTAAGTTTATGCCGTCTTTTCTTATTGAAAATCTTTCTTTCGAATGCATTGCCTTGTACCTATCGGTGTTAAGATCTAAATTCTTTGATATTAATCATTTTCCGAATTCGTCTCATAATATTCATATTTGTTAGAACGTTATTTCTTACTAAAACTGAATTTTAGTTTAACGTTTCTCTCTTTAACTATGTCAATTACTCATATCAAGGAAATTGACAACCCATAATTTATTGTTTTCCGTTCTCGTTTTACGCGGGGAATCGTAACAAGTTCCCTCACCTTACACTATTGTCCCGTAGGTTCCTTCACTTAGCCTCGTAGGCTATTACTTTAGATTTTTACCTTTTTGATCTTATTAAGGTGAGACCCCAACAATTCGTTTCCTTCTATTTGTGACCCGAAGGTCTTTTTGGTCCCGTTGACCTTAGCATCATTTATAATATCATAAGTTGTGATGATCCCGAAAATCATCTTTTATCCTAGTCATTATTCAACTGTATATATATATTTACGGTGTCAAGGTACCATTTTTATCTTTCAAATCTTTTATTTTCGCTTTTGCATTTCGTTTTACCTTGACCGTAGTCTAAGGCTACATTGTTTTCTTTCGAATTATCTTTCCGACTTCTTGACTTCTAATGTCAATTATACGTCGGTTTGCCCTACACTTACCGTTACCCGGTTCTTACCTATACTTCTTTACGTCCCATTACCCGGGTTCTTTATCTTTAATGTTTTTAACGCCCATAACTCCTTTACATAGGTTTATTAATATTTCACACTTTTATTTATTCGATTCGCGCTTACTTACTTTAGCAAGTGTCATTCTTTATTAAATTTGTTTGACTTGTTCGTGTGAAAATTCATCACTTATGAATGTCAAACTTCAGTCTTTGTTCGACCCGTTCAGCTTTGAAATAGTTGAACGTAATTCGTCAAAATTTCTATTTGCAGTATCTTATCGTCCTTTAGTCATGACCCAAAACCCGAGTCTTTTGACTTTCCATACGCGTTCCTGTTTCTCAGTCTACACATGCGTTTAATTCCTTACCCATCAACCGGGTGTTTTACCGAAATCGTTATCATTGCACCCCTTTCGGTATGCATTAAGACTTCATTTCGATTTACTTGGTCATCTTAGCGAAATTCGTCGCTTTTATTCGACCATTTCTTTTATTCTTTACGTGACCACCATTGGCGGCCTTATTAATTATGAGTGACGATTATCATCGTTATCCTTTCTTTACTACAACTAAAGTTAATAACCTTGATTATCCTTTTCGCGTAGGCAACACCTTTGTTTTTATGACCCGACGGATCATCTATACTTTGGTTTTACTCGCCCATTTTGTTCACCATGGCCCTTTCGTCCAAGATGACTTACTTTTGTGAATTTTCTTTTGATCATTCATTTATATCATCATTTACATTAATCCTGGTCCCTTCTCTCGGGCTCATTATCCTAATGTAATACGTTTCCGTCACCCGGCTGTGCGTTTACATTATTATCAGCTATTTTGTTCATTTGTTTCATTTGGGTACTTTTTAGTTTGTCCCACTCGCCCCGTCCTTACTACATCGGATGTAAATGTGTCCGCTATAAGAAGTTCATGGTATCATATGCCACTACTTACTTGGCCAGAGTAAGCGATTAACAGATGACACGCATGACCTTTTTATAGTTTTCACATCACGCCCTATGTAAGTAATGCCTCTATTTGTTTCTCTTGGAAACAATATCCCGAATACATTTTCTATTCGGGGTTTTCCAAGTTTTTAGTCTACATATGCAACTTTCAATTTCTACTTATTTGTTGCATATTACTATTTGTGCAATTAAATTTAAAATGTGCACCTGGTAATGCTTGCCCTAACGGGCTTCTCTTGCCATTAGCCTTGTTCGCGACCGTTACGCGATTTAGGTCCTTGATGAGCATACTCTTTGGACCGTTCCTCTGTCAAATCTGTGATTTGTTAAACTCTTGCTATCCTCATATGCGAGTGTCCTTCAACTAAAACATATACAACAGTTAGTAATTTCAACATTAAAGGATGCCCGTATTATAATACAAGGCTTTTCTACTATACACATCAACGCGTGTAATTTCGTTGACTATATCTATTCTATATCGATTTTATTGGTGTAACGTGTATTACAAGATAACAATATGTGTTGTTCTCAACACTTTAATCATACTAAACCATTGATATACATGTACTTATCGGATTTGCGATCAAGCCTCGAACCGAACACATTTGTCAACAACCTTGAGCTCTGATTACCAACTTGTAACACCCTTGCTAGGTTAATACAATATTTTATATAAATTTCGTAAAAATACATGTTTATACGATTACACGTAGTATGACAATACGAGTTTACTAAAAATTTTACAATTTAAAAGTTAATGAACAACTTAATGTAATTGAATTCGTCGTTTAAAAGATACGACGAAACGTCGTGCAGAAGCTTTTAACTTTATCGTGTTCAGTTCTTCTTCGAGCTTGATCTTCATCCGGGCACTCTTGGCAATCACCTATGATCAAAACCAACTTAAAAGTTAGTTTTGATAGTTAAATAACAAGTTTAAACAAGTTATATGGGTCAAACAAGCAAAATTAAACATTTTTGAGGTTCAGGGGGGGCTAGGCGTCACGCCTAGGGGCTAGACGCCCCACCTAGCCCCCTTTTTGGCAGAATGTTCATATTATGTTGCTGCAAATTCCCAGCATGACCCGATTTCACGGAAACGAGCATAACTCTCTCGTTTTTAATCCGTTTTACCCAATTCTTTTTCCTACGCGTCCATAATTTAATTCTCCATCATATGGAGTTAAAATCCAACATCCAACATAAAAAAAATTTGAGATTTCTAAGCCTTCGACTCGTTACCTTTTTATCGACTTTTAACCCGTTTATGCATTTTATCAAACAAACATATTTGTTTGATCTTTATATCACATACACTTCTTCAAATTAAGGTTATCTACCATATTAGGTTCTAATCAAAGGTTTATTACACAATTTAAACCAGTTTTCGCTCATATGCTTATTTTGACCCGTTAAGGGTATTTAAGCACTTTAAAGCTTGAAATCGCTTTCATTCATTTCTAGCATCTTATTCCTATATTTCTTATCAAGTAATCTTCACCACAACTATATGTGCGTTGGATTTAATGTGGATATCTATACGTTCCGAGTTTTACCCCTTGGATTATTATTTTACGGAAAAACTCAAATAGAGCCATTTGACTAACATATTACATCTTTCAACTTCTATACTTATTCTAAGTATTTATCTAATCTTGAAATTCGTTTCCAAACAACCTTTAAGGGTTGTTTGTTCAACTTAGCCTACAAGGGCGTTTTGGTCGATTTTGGTCCTTCTTTTACGACGAAGGACTCTCACCAATTATTCGACCAAAATAGCACTTTTAACTACAACATAATTATGCGTACCTGGCTCAGATCAACATATTGACCCGTTTTAATACCTTTTGCTATTAATATCTAGATAATAGCAATGCTAACCATGTGTTAATTCCTATGATCACAAAACTCAACAAGCAATCATCAAATATTATTGACAAATGGTGTTAACAACACCATTTGACCCGTTTAATCGAAATGACCAATTATCATTATAAGATGGCACTTAATTACCATTTCACCCCTTTAACCTATCCCGGTTTACTTTTTGAAATCATCCAACTTGAAAGTCGTTTCCTGTTTTATTTGACCCATTATGACTTATGCCAAATGGTGTCGTTTTAAATCCCTTTATCTATTCGTTAACCCATGTCCGGATTACCATTTCACCATTTTCACTTGTTCCGACTAGCATTATATCGCGCCGGAATATCATGTTTCATTTACTTAATATAAATCGTATTCCATGCTCACAAATAAGCATTTTGTAATAAAAGTAAAAAGGGCGTAAGCTTAACTTACCTCGCATCCAAATTACGCTTTTCCTTTCCTTCTTGATTCGTTTGACCCGTTCACTCATCAAGCTTCCACCTAGCTCGTTAGGCGTCAAACTATCATCATAATTCATAAGATGGTTATATTAGTCATTATCAATTATGACTACTCCATCTAACGGGTCTTATGTCGACTTTATCACTCGATTAAATCATCGGTAAGTTTGACTTCCTAAAAGTCAATTGATCTATCAACATATTCAAATGCACACTTACCATGGAATTTCAACATTTTAGCTTCGTTTAGGCATTTTAACAAACACCTAGTGGGCATAATTTCACTAAATCAAAAATCAAGTTTCATGACTAACTATTTAGCCAAGATTAAACAATTCTTGCAAGTTTAATATATCTAGTATGCATAATAACATCTAGATTCACCTCATGTAAATAAATAACACTCAATTTATAATCTAACTTCTAGTGTTCTTCATCATTCTACAACACCCATTTAACACACATATAGATGATCACCAAATCATTCAAGTCATAGCATCAAATGTATGATTTTCACTTAGGGTTTAGTTCCTAAGCATGTGTACATCACTAACTTAGCCATAGCTCCTCTAATCCTTACATAATTCGCGAATTATGATGCTAACTCAAATTTTGCAACATCACGAATCATCAAATTTTTACATACCTTGTGATCCCCATGACTTGGTGATCGTTTTTATGTGATCATGCATTGATTTAGGACTGAAATTGACCTTCAATTTGATGATTTTTGGCACTTTAGGGTTTCACCCTTCTTGGTTGCTCCTGATGATCGATCCACACATACCTTGTGTGTGTGGTGTGTTTTTTTTTATTATTAATTAGAACTTGTTTCCTTTTCAATGGTTTTGGTCCCACAAGTTTAGATTTTAATTATTAGGAACTAGAACTCCATATTTTATTTACTTATTTACACCTTGTTAACTAGGTTAATTACTCCTAGTTAACTTGATGGGTTCGGGAAGCTATAACCCGTTATATTTTAAGTCCCGTTAACTCAGGCTCTTATAAACTTAATTCCTTAAAACTTTGATTCGTTTTTATTTAATATTAGGACTTCTTATTTAAATCCAAATATTTACCGGGTTATTTTTACTACTAACGGTACGTTACCCGTCTTTTAGTATTAACGGAGTTTGATTACCAAACCCGTTTTCGGGGTGTTACAGTCTTCCTCACTTTTCTTTAGATTTCTCATGATTCCGGTAAGATCTCGTCCTAAATCTTGTACTTTCTTTATCTACACGCACTCCTACACCTTTCTATCTTTTAAATCTTAACTTTTAACCGTGAAATCATCAAGATTCAAGGTGTTCTAGGATGACGTCATCATGTGTTCTTCAAGAACTTCATGTTTTGGCCTCAATCCACCAAGAACAACTTAGATCTAACCGATTTCCACGTAAACTAACAAAGATCTTTCAAAGATCTAAACAGTTTTGCAAGGAAATGGAATGAAAGATGGTTTTCTAACTTTCTCTCAAATCTTTTACACTCAATGCACTCAAAACCGATAGAATCGGAGCTTGTGCCGGCTCACTACACATCATTGTGGTTAGGGTTAGTTCGAGATCCGTAATTCTACCCGTGAGATTACCGATTCCGGGTTAACCATGAACCAACGTCTTAAACCGGTGGAACGAATGAACTGGGGTGGTTCCTG
Organism: Helianthus tuberosus; assembly: GCA_030545235.1. NCBI lineage: Eukaryota > Viridiplantae > Streptophyta > Magnoliopsida > Asterales > Asteraceae > Helianthus > Helianthus tuberosus. Next base: position 18,408 of record JARYGA010034975.1, on the reverse strand, counting down.
TTCAGACGAGTCACTAGGCTTAGGATGAGGTTCTGTTGGTTAACACGATATCAACACATCTTGATTAAACGACAAACTATCAAAACAACCAAGCGTAAGACGCACAGGTCGACCAGGACGGAATGCCGTCCGAACGGACTGTACGACTGGCCACCCGTACGGCTTGCACCTTGGCCCCACACTTAATCATTTCTGTCAACACTTGAAGTCTGAATGTTGAACGAAGTGCTGTCCGATCGGACTACCATCCGATCGAACTGCCGATCGAACCATGAGACATTTAAACTTCAACACTTAAACAATTTTCAAGATGTTCAATACACAAGGAATGTCACCCGAACGAACAACTGTCCGAACGGGTGACAACCTGCTACGAACTTGAAGTGTCCAGCCGAACGGGCTGCCATCCGATCGACCGACCTGAAAGGTAGAGGTACTTCAATGTTTTCAAAAATGCTACAACGAAAACTTCAAAAGTCAAGCCATCATACACAAACACATCTTTCTCAAATGAAGAAATAATCCACTCGAACAGTCATCTGACCGGACTACTGTCCGAACGGACTACTGTCCGAACGAACTGCCACCCGCATGGCCAGCCGACCGATCGGACTACCATTCGATCGGACTGCTGTCCGAGCCACTCGCACTTGCATCGTTTTACGCGTCACTTATCGTTATGCTATCAATCTATTCAGGCTAACCTTACTCTCTAAGCGCTCCCTTCAATCCATCAATCGCTGTGAGTATACTCGATCCTTTTCGCTTTACGCACTTTTGGGTGTTACATACGTTACGAATATTCAAATCACATCGAACACACTACTCAATACTATTTAAACGCTAACCACTAATGCATGTTATACGTGGCTTATGAATGCTTGTTTGTTATGTTTACACGTGGAATGCTGTCTACCTGCCTTAGCAACGATAGTACTATAGTTTGGACTCAGCACCTGTTCGCAGGGGTTGTTAAGGACAATTACTTGCATGGATTACGGTGGTAATCATGTATTGCGAACTGCCTCAGGCAGTCAACCCGCAGTCATTGGTATCGACGGATCTATGTCGATAACTAACGTGCTTCATTTCACAATGTGTACGTGCTGGTTACGCGTAAACGATTTCGAACTCTATATGCTAGTATCAAACTTGTATGCTCACCTTTACATTATATGTATTCACTTTTATTTTAACGTATGTGACAGGTAATTAAGGCGTCTATTTGCTTGGAAATCAAGGCTAGGAAAGAGTCCTAGAAACCAACAAATAGTTGTCTGTACTATGAATAAATCTGAGTTTTCAGAACAGAACTACTTGACTAGATTTTGTCTGTAATAATTTGTTTGCCTTTTAAGACATGGTATGGGACATGTTACTTTAAATTAACTGGTAATGATAATTGTTATGGAAACTTCTGGACAATCTGTTTCGCTCAGTGCCATGCCCTGATGTTTCCGCCATCGGTTGGGGTGTGACAGATTGGTATCAGATCCATGACTATAGGGAATTAGGCAAGACTCGACCTAGTCCGGGTCGAAGTCTTAGAGACCTAGTTTATAGTTAGGAACCAACAGACCGACTTGTGCATATCCAGTAGGGATTTTGTACGAGCCTATTTCTCGCTATTCTCGCCTATACTACACTATCACTGCACTCGGATTTACAATTAAAGATAAGCGATTAAGTTGAGATTAGGTGTTAAAACCGCAAACTCTCGACAAAAAATGCTTGATCAACCCGCATTTATTTACAAACGGGGAGAATTATGCCAAAATAAGAGTGAAATCCATATTTTGATGAATAATCTCCTCCATTTTATCAAAAACAGGAACGAAGTTGTTAAGCCAAGGGAGAAACCCTAACCTTGACGACTTTTTCCGATTATTACTTGGTTTTTACAAAACTCTCACCAAAGTCTCGACAGACTCCAACGACCTGAAGTCACGATATGACTAACGTGATGCGTGCAAACGCCCAAGAATCGAGGCAAAGACACCATCCCGAAGGTCAAATGTGCACAACAAGTCTTTGTGAATAGTTTAACCACTTTGGGCAGTCGAAGTCTAATAGCCGCAGACAATCTATTTCTCGATTCTTATGTGTTTCGATTCTGAGCCCGCAACTGCTGACTCTGATGACTCGTCGATTTTATGTGTTTGTATGTGTGTTTACCTGTTTATGTGATTAATTTTGTAAGATTTATTCGATTCTCGCTTTCACTTCGATCGACACGCATGACTCGCACAGCATTTCTATCTCAAATCGCTGACAAATCGCTAAATTATGGACGACCTTATGCTATGCTATACGCTTATACTATACTACTCGATATACTAAACGTGCTCGCTATATTCGAACTCTCGCGAACCCTGAATGATAGGTTTCTGTATTCTGATTGCATCTGGAGATTAAATGCGTATGTGCTTCTGTGCTTCATATCCGTCCGGGTGCACTGTCAAACACTTAACTCGCTCGACACCCTTTTTACGACCATTCAGCCCTGAGGAAGACTTATCAATCTGTTTCCCGTATGCAGGCTAACCTGGCGCTCCTTTCAATCCAATCCAGATTGTGTTTACTTGCTAAACACGCACTATGAGTATACTCGAACCCATTTTCGTTTAACGCACTTTTGGGTGTTACATACGTTCTCTATCAAAACACAACATGCAAAGAAAACACTTTATAACGCTAACCGCTCCCGCATGCTATACGGGATTTGTTAAATGCTTGTTACTATGCCTATAGAGTGTTACACTAGACCGCCTCTAGCAACGACAGTACTATTGTTTGGACTCAGCACCTGTCACACCCCAAATTTCCACGTGTCACCGGTGGGCCCGGTGGGGGAGTATCGTGACGTGGTTGGCAACGTAATAGTCAATCAACACAATATAATAATGCACAGCGGAAGCAATTTAAAATAAGATACAACCGAATTTATTTATTGTAATCAAAGTCACAATATCCGGTGTTTATCCACAGAACGGATCGAAACAAAATAACATTTATGGTTCAACAGACTTCTGGCATCCTAAGCTTGCGAGACTTTTATTGATGCTTAGGAGACAATCCAGCCAAATTTTGTTTAGTACCTGCATTCAGTCTTTTTGGGAAAATACGTCAGTTTACACTGGTAAATACATTCAACTGACTCATTTTGGAAAATGATTGAAAATTGGTTTGGATGCACATGGCATAAACGTTTTTATTTAACTTGGGAGAATTATTTAATATTATAATCTTGTGAACGAATTACATGTTACTTATGCGTTCAGTAGCCCGAATCAAATCCGGGTTAAATATCAATAGACACACCACTTTAAGTGAGTTATACGCGGGAGTACGCCTACACCCCGTGCTCAGGTCGTGGCCATCTCGTAAGATGATGCCAGGGATATCCGGGACATGGTCATTAACCCCCCAAAGGCTGTAAAGTAAACAAGACTGTTTAAACGAGCCGATAAAATTATTCAATTACCCACTAAGCGTGGAGATTTGATGCTCGATCAAGCGGTACGCTATGTACCGTAACCCAAGCCCTTATAGGGAAAATAAGTTAAAAGTATTTACCTGATGCAAGTATAAATCACAATAAGCAGAATGCACGTAGCTTTTACTGTTTCTCCTAATCTGGAACGAAGGTTTAATATAACCTATTAGAATCCTAACGGGTCTTTTATTAAGCTTAAGCTTAGACCGGCTAGTTTCAAGATGCGGTTCGTACGCACGATTAAGCGAAGATCGGATAGAATGTGATTCAGACCCGACAAGTTTGAAGACTTGTTTAATATGGGTTTATTATTCACATTCTGGATTTTGAGATAAAACCGTTAAGGTTTGACCCGTTTCGGCTAATTTATGTAAACTTGTTACATAAACAGAACCGTACGCGTAATAAGCGTGACGGGTAGTCGTGAGAGTTATATGCAGGTTTCCTAAGTTAATTATGTCTCAAATATGTTGTGACATCAGTAAAGTGTCTTTCGTTATGCCCGAAATGTGTTTAAACACAAACTATGCCCCGTAGGGGTAGTTTGGTCATTTAAAAGTTTATAAAAGGGTTTAAGTGACAACCTGAGTTACAGGTCTGATGTAATCAGCAAATATACTCAATTTGCTAAGTTACATCAGTAGGTTAAAGCGTGTATGTGAAACTTATCATTTTTAACCAAACTAGGCCCCGTAGGGGTATTTTGGTAATTTCACATAAGCCGACAAGCTCAAAACTGAAGTCTGAGTTTATCAACCTTTGCTTACTGTTAAATTATTATAATTTGCCTCTTATATCAGTAGGTATCAACCCGGGTATGTCCAATATGATTTTAAAACATACTATGCGTTAAAAACGCTAATTTAGGCGATTAAAGGCCATTACCGGGTTCGATACTTAAATCTGATATTTTTATATTTCCAGAAGGCTTAAAATAATTTATTTATCATAACTAATCAGTAGCAAAAGGTTTGGAATTGTTTAGATGTGTAAAACTCATTTTATGGCCCGTAAGGGCAAAACCGACAATTACCGGATTAAGCCTACGACTACGAGTTATGCTCAGCCTAAAATTAATTAAAAATCTTTAAAAATCCCAAAATAATATATCATATCAGTGGGTAAAATATTTGATACCAAAAAGTATGTTTAACTAGGCTATACGCTAATTACGCCATTATGTTAACATAAAGCATTAGTTTTGCGATAATGAGCATAACTCTTAATCTACAAGTCAAACTGATGTCAAACTTTGCATGCAAGTCTATATATCAGTAACAAAGGTTTCTACACTTTTACATTTTCATAAATCACGTTTTAAGGTAATAAGGGCATAACGGTCAACATATGAGCAATTAACGGAAACATGCATATTAATTGGATAACTAGTGAACCAAGGTGTATAATCACAGGGGGTTGTTCTAACATGTATCCTAGTCCAATTAAAGCTCTGAGGCATTTCTAAATTATGCCTAAACGGGTCAGAACTGAAAGTCAAAGTGAAAGTCAAACTATGTGACTTTCGGTTCCGAACCGGGTCTAAACAGGAAATAGTCGGGTTGAACATGCTTGGACATGTTCTTACACTAATTACCAAGTTATAATAATGATTAAACAGGTTATATATGTTCTAGATAGCTAATTATGCATAAATGACATTTTAAGCATTATGTTGACTTTTTAATTAAAAGTTTGACCCGACATTAGACCTGGTTAGAGTGGTGATCAGGGGAAACCCTTTTGAGGTTTTATTATCCACATAAATACCAACTCATAACTACTTTTAATTCGAGATATGACTGAGCCATTATTGACTAATCTCGAAGTCAAACCGTAATTACGACGGTTTGACTTTTAGCTAATTAACTAAGCTAAAAGCAATTAGGGAAAGATTAGAATACTTACTGAGGTTCTATGCACGAGATTTGATCACTAGGAAGCAAGCTTGAGCTCCAGAATCAATCCAATAATGCAGAGAAGGTGTGTGAAAGAATGTTGCACTTGAAGGCCTTATATAGTGGTTCCACACACCATAAATCTTTGACAACAAGGTCTAGTAGTGCCCACATTCGATCAACAAGTGTCCTAGGAGCTTAGGGGATGTTTTAGGGGCCAGGAGAAGTGGAAAAACGGGTAAAGGTCGCGCATAATAGGCCATAGGGGACAGCAGCCATTTTTCACGGTTCTGGGCAGGGCTAGCGTGACGCCACCCCCCCCCCCCCCCCCCCGTCGCGTCGCGCTAGGCCTTGTCTGATCTGATTTTTGATTTCTTGCAATTTGATCCTTGGCTCTTCAAAATTCGAATAGGTACTGATTTCTTGCATGGTAAACCTTTACAATTGATCTAATAAGGCCTTAAAACATATACCCACTTTGCCAAGTCCCCGGGTAACTTTATTTTCACCCGAAAAGTCCTAACTTTCGACGTTTACGCGTTAACGCTCCGCACACGAATTTGATCATAACTTTCTCATACGTTAACGAAACTTTATGAAATTTTTATGGTGCATTCTCGTGAGCATAATTAATATTTACAAAGCTTTGGGTTTGTCAAAAGGTCACTCAGAGGTATAATTTGAACATGTTGACGCATTTGATCCCTGTAGTTTGAAATCACTCACTTTTAGCTTCGTATGATCCATGATTTATTCGTTTGAGGGTATGAGCATCGTGTAGGGTTAATGTACATTATATTTATTCCCAGTTGACACTTAGAATACGTATATTTACATACTTTCCATGTTTGTCATCTTTAGTCCTTCCATAATATTTCTTTCACACGTTTAAACTTTTTGACACGTGTCAACATATTATAGGACGTGAATTTCCGAGGTGTTACATCCTCACCCCCTTAAAATAAATCTCGAGCCGAGATTTACTGGAATAAGTAAGGGTACTTTTCCTTCATCGTGGATTCAACCTCCCACGTGTATTCGGGACCTCTACGGGCATCCCATTTGACGTTTACAAAAGGTATATGCTTCCTTCGAAGCTTTCTTACCTGTCGATCTTCAATCGACAAATGTTTTTCCACAAATTTTAAGCTCGCGTCTATATGCACGTCTGTATGTGGCATGACATGTGATTCGTCAGCGGAACACTTCTTTAGATTGCAGATGTGGAACACGTTGTGAATTCCACTGAGCTCTTCTGGTAAGTTCAACTTATAGGCAACTAACCCGACACGTTCGATAACCTCGAAAGGTCCTATGTATCTCGGGCTTAGTTTGCCTTTCTTACCAAATCGCATCACTCCTTTCCAGGGTGACACTTTAAGTAGGACTTTGTCACCTACTTCGAAGTGAAAATCCTTACGACTTGGATCAGCGTAACTCTTCTGCCTATTCCGGGCAGCTTGGAGATTGTTACGAATTTGGACAATCTTGTCCGTCATTTCGAACACGATCTCTGGTCCTGATAACTGGACTTCTCCAACTTCCGCCCAACAAACTGGCGATCTACACTTTCTACCGTATAATGCCTCAAAAGGCGCAGCCTTTATGCTGGTATGGTAGCTATTGTTGTAGGAGAATTCGATCAATGGTAGGTTCTTATCCCAACTACCTCCCAAATCGATCGCACATGCACGCAGCATGTCTTCCAACGTTTGAATAGTACGCTCACTCTGACCATCAGTCTGAGGATGGTAAGCCGTACTGAAGTTCAAACGTGTGCCCAAAGATTGTTGGAAACTCTTCCAAAAATGAGACGTGTACCTAGTATCTCTATCAGAGATAATAGCTACAGGTATGCCATGTAAGGCTACAATCTTATCAACGTATAGCTGGGCTAACATATCGGAGCTATAAGTCTCCTTGATGGGTAAGAAATGAGCTGACTTAGTCAGTCGGTCAACTATAACCCATATCGTATCATTTCCTTTCCTTGTCTTGGGTAACTTGGTAATAAAATCCATAGTCACCATTTCCCACTTCCACGTAGGAAGTTCAGGCTGTTGTAGCAAACCTGACGGTTTCTGATGCTCAGCTTTGACTTGCGCACATGTCAAGCATTTTGCTACATGGGCGGCTACAGACTTTTTCAAGCCTATCCACCAATAATTTGCCTTTAGATCCTGGTACATCTTATCGGCTCCAGGATGGACGGAGTATTTGGAACTGTGGGCTTCTTGGAGGATTACATCACGAAGTCCTCCAAAAATTGGAACCCATATTCGTCCATTTAATCGCAGAATTCCGTCCTTGCTAAGAGTTAACTGCTCCTCAGTTACTCCTAACTTTTCATTAGGATAGTTAGCTTCCAACACAGCTTCCTTCTGTGCAGCCAACACCCTTTCTATCAAACTGTTCTTTATCTCCATACGCTTGGCGTTAATTCGGATGGGTTTAACCCTCTCCTTCCGACTCAAGGCATCAGCGACTACATTCGCCTTGCCGGGATGGTACTTGATTTCATAATCATAGTCATTCAAGGTTTCCATCCAACGGCGTTGCCTCATGTTTAATTCCTTCTGATTAAACAGATGTTGGAGGCTCTTGTGATCAGAATAAATCACAAACTTGATTCCATAAAGATAATGCCTCCAAAGCTTCAGTGCGAATACAACGGCACCCAACTCCAAGTCATGGGTGGTGTAATTCTTTTCATGCACTTTCAGTTGTCTTGATGCGTAGGCAATCACCTTGCCTTTCTGCATTAGCACACACCCCATGCCAGTGTGTGATGCATCACAATAAACTACAAATTCTTCAGCGCCTTCAGGTAAGGTAAGCACAGGAGCGTTGCTCAACTTTTGTTTCAAAACATCGAAGGACTCTTGCTGCTTAGGGCCCCAAACGAACTTTACTTTCTTCTTGGTCAAGGAAGTTAGGGGTGCAGCAATCCTTGAAAAATTTTCAATGAAACGCCTGTAGTATCCTGCCAATCCTAGGAAGCTACGAATCTCCGTAGGCGTCTTTGGCTCTTGCCAATTCATAACAGCTTCAACTTTAGCGGGATCCACCTGGATACCACGCTCACTAACCACGTGTCCAAGGAATTGGACTTCTCGTAGCCAAAATTCACACTTAGAGAATTTGGCGTAGAGCTTCTCCTGACGTAGAAGTTTGAGAATACAACGAAGGTGTTTCTCGTGGTCAGCTTGATTCTTAGAATAAATAAGGATGTCATCGATGAAGACGATAACAAATTTATCTAAGTAAGGCTTGCAGACGCGATTCATGAGATCCATGAACGCGGCTGGTGCATTGGTGAGCCCAAAAGGCATCACTAGGAATTCGTAGTGACCGTAACGAGTCCTAAATGCAGTCTTGTGAACGTCTTCATCCTTAACCTTCAACTGATGGTAGCCTGACCTCAGATCAATCTTTGAGAAGTAACTTGCCCCTTGAAGCTGATCGAACAAATCGTCGATCCTGGGCAATGGATATCTATTCTTGATCGTGACTTTATTAAGTTCGCGATAGTCGATGCACAGACGCATCGACCCATCCTTCTTCTTGACAAATAAGATTGGCGCTCCCCAAGGAGATGAACTAGGTCTAATGAAACCTTTAGCCAGCAATTCATCTAGCTGCGTCCGCAACTCCTTCATTTCTGTGGGTGCCAATTTGTATGGTGCTCTAGCAACTGGTGCCGCTCCGGGGATGATATCGATCCTGAACTCGACTTGTCTATCTGGTGGTAACCCAGGTAGATCTTCAGGAAACACTTCTGGGTATTCAGAAATGACAGGGATGTCTTCTAATTTTGGTTTGGGCTCATCAATAATCACATGTGCCATGTAGATGACACACCCCTTCTTCAAACACTTGGAAGCCTTGAGCATAGTCACGTGCTCAGGTAGTCCATACTGGGTATCTCCCCGAATGGTAAGTGATTCACCAGATGGGGTCTTTATTACCACTTGTTTCTGGTTGCAGACAATTTGGGCCTGGTTACGAGATAACCAGTCCATACCCAGAACTATGTCAAAACCAGCCAATTTAAACGGAAGTAGAGACAGAGGAAAAGAATGGTTCTTAATGGATATAACACATCCATCTAACACAGTAGAGACGGTTTCTATGGTACCATCTGCTAACTCTACCTCATAGTTTACGCTTAAGGTTTTGACAGGTAAATTCAACAATTTACAAAACTTATGATCTACGAAAGACTTATCTGCGCCTGAATCAAAAAGTACTCTTGCAAAGACATCATTTACAAGGAAAGTACCTGTTATGACATTATCGTCTTGCACAGCTTCTTTCGCATCCATTCTGAAGACTCTGGCATTAGTCTTCTTAGCCTCCTCAGGCTTCTTGTTGTATTTTGGGCAGTTGGTCTTGATGTGCCCCTTCTCATTGCAACGATAACACGTTGCATCTTTTATCTTTTTGCAATCCAGGGTTTTATGGTCCGTGGACTTGCAAATTCCACAAACAAAGGATTTTGACTGAGTCTGAGAGCTCGACTCCAGTCTGCACTTTCCATAGTGCTGCTTCTTGCAAATTTTACACCTGGGCTTCTCATCAGACTTATGCCCATCCTTCCTCGACTCAGATCCCTTTTTGTTATCACCGTTCCCACGGTGTTTCTTATTCGACCTTCGCGAACCATCATCTTCACTCTTCCTCTTCTCGGCCGCCTTATTCCTCTGCGACCTCTGCCGGACCGCATCCAGAGTGAGGGATAAGGAAAGGTCAGTTACAGACCTGAACGTAACTGGCCGAGAAGCTTTTACACTGGACTTGATCTCGGGTTCTAAACCACCGATAAAGCGAGCGATTCTCTTTGGCTCCGGGGTTACCAGGTAGGGAACCAACCGGGACAGCGTATTGAAGCTTGTCAGGTAAGCTTGACAGTCGAGGTTCTTCATCACCAACGATAGAAAGTCAGATTCTATCTTCTCCACCTCATGTTGAGGGCAGAAATTTTCTTTGATCAGGGCAATGAATTGATCCCACGACATGCTATACAACGGGATCTTTCCGGAGGCCTCCATCAGAGATCTCCACCATGCCAATGCTTCACCCTTGAAGGACTGTGACACAAACTTAACTATATCCCTTTCGGCGCACCCGCTTATATCTACCACCGTGTCCATCTCGTCGAGCCATGTCATACAATCGACGGCTCCTTTCTCCCCATTAAAATCCCGGGGCTTGCAAGATACGAAGTACTTGTAGGAGCAACCCTTGTCACGGGTTTCTTGATGCAGTACTATATGCTGAGATGGGTCACTTTGACGGTTGGTGGACTGACGGTCATCACCATCTTTCTTGGGTCCATTCTTTTTGGGAGGAGGCTTGTTATGAGCCTCAGAATGTGTCCTGGGCTTTGAATGTGATGCAGAGTGGGTCCTACTCCGAGTACCACTGTATTCCTCATACTGCCTATCCAAAGCCTGTGTAACAGCGCCGTCTATGATTGCTTTTAATTCGGCACCCGTTAACGTAATCTGGGCGTTCTCATTTGGCTCCACTGGATGGCTATTTACTTCATTTGATTCAGCCATTTGAATTGAACTGTTGCAGAAAACAAGGTCAATATTTTATTTGGGAGTTTATTATGGAATTACCCCTTAGGGTAACTCGTTAACCATGGTAACAGAGACCACATGTGGTTAACTTATTAATCATATTAATTTAGGATTTCAATTAAAATTTATCCTAATTATAAACAATAACAATATATGTTAGCACATAAGGCTTAGTCACATGGACAATTTAATTTAAATCTATGATTTCAGAGAATCAAGACTTTTAGGGTTTGAACCTAGTTCATTACCCTTATCAGACAGGGAGTTATAGCTACCACTGTCTTTTAACTCATGTGGAAGTGAGCTGGGCCCGTAGGCATCATAATACTACGTATGGTAAAATATGATCATCTTAATTGATGATCTTAACCCATGATTCAGAGATCATATAACTGGGTTTGGAATCTTCTAACGAATCCTTATACATATATAAATGACATGTGATTTTAACGAATCACTTCTGCCAGGAGTGTTAACATGTTTTAAGATGTTAACAGGGATTTGAATCTTTTAAACAGGTCTTACCATTTTGGCCCGGTCTTATATTTGACACGAGGCTAGGTTTCACACTTTAAGATCCTTAATTAATTAATTACATAAGCAGATTAATTTAAAAGGAATGCTTTTAATTTATTTATTTCATCCATAAAGTATATATGCACAATTGGCAATCATGAAATTTATAAAAACAACCATTCCATTTATTTATTCAAAGCATTACACACTTGCCCTAAACGGGTCTTTTAAATTACAAATTTACCCATGTAAGGGTTAAATAACACACATGCCCACGCAGGGGCCAAATATCACACATGTCCACGTAGGGACTACATAATATAATAGTCCACGCAGGGACTCACACTAACAATACACCCACGTAGGGGTTCAAACAAACAAGCATGCCCACGCAGGGGCTCAAAGTAACATAACAAATATACTCACGTAGGGGCTCAACAGTAAATACAGGAGAAAATAACTGTGGAAGGATTCAACGATCCTTCTTGTTCTTCCCCTTGATCAATCCCACTAATCCCTGGAAGAATGTTTGCCTCTCCCTGCTGTCCTCGTGAACTACCCGTTCAACTTGGTTTATCCTTTGCAGGAGTTCTTCATGTTCGGGTGGTGAGAATCTAGGTGGCTGCGATTGAGTCCGGATGATGGGTCTAGGAGCTATCGCGTATCCCTGTGTCGGGTAACTCACCCCCCATGGATCCCCATAGGGTCCTTGGGTGTTGTAGTTCGCTGCTAACATGTACGGATCAGCCTCCGCGTACCCATAGTCGTGATGCGTTGGGGGTTCAAACGGGTTGTAGCCCATGCCACTCGTATATGCAGGGATTGGGTTATCAAATCCCATCGGCGGTGGTTGTAGTACAGCAGGGTTGGAGGGTCCACCCATTTGTGGGTCCTCCTGGTATGGCGGGTAGTGACTAGCACTCGACTGACGTGGGGAGCTAAAATGAAAGTCCCTTGGTCGCACCGACATGCGGGCACCGGTTCTCCTACGCCTTGGCGGTTGAGGAGGTGCCGGTTGAACTGGTGGCGGTGGAGGTGGTGGCGTAACTGCCACGAATCGGTGATCCTCGGATGAATCTTGATGATGCGGCTGTGGCTGTGGTTCCTACTGCTGCTGAGACTGCTGCTGCTGATGCTGCCCATGAGACGACGAGTGGTGTGATGGTGTATAATACCACTGGTGTTGATCGAACAGGGCTTGGAAACCGTCCGGACCACCATAGGGTGATCCGTGAAAAGACGATCCGTCGGAGATTTCGATCGGATGGTTTGGAGTACCACTCGCCGGCATGACGGGGTCCGTATCCTCGTCCATATCATCCGCGTGATCCCCTGAAAAGTGGTCCTCTGGACCCAGTGGGTTAAAATCCACGGGTTCTGGTATGAATCCTACCGGGTTAAACTGTCCCCGAAAGACAGTTGTAGGGTCTCCATATGAATGATGAGATAGGGATCTCTGAAGTGGTATATAGGACAGTTGAGGGTTATTAGGTTCATAAGGATTAAGAGTAGGAGGTGTTGAAGTATGCGAAACCGACCGTCTGGCCGGCTCGAACTGGTTTCTTCGGTTTTCCCGAGGGTCGTCACTCTCGGTGTTGGATGGAGCTCGCCTTCGTGAAGGTCCAGCTTCATGGTCGTTGGGGGCTGTAACTGGCCCCTTTCCTCGTCCTCGTCCCCGTGTCCGGAAAAATCTTGGAGGCATTTTGATATTCCTGTTAATAAAGCATAAGATAACAATAACAAAATATAAAAATTAAAAGACAAAACAAAGACCGAATAAGGTGGAATTTGTCCTAGGTTATAAGTCTAGACTCGAAGGTTTAGATATGTGCAATTGTGTAACTGAGATTAAACACAAAAGGCTAGTGTTTAATTCACTCAGTGTTGGCTCTGATACCAACCTGTCACACCCCAAATTTCCACGTGTCACCGGTGGGGGAGTATCGTGACGTGGTTGGCAACGTAATAGTCAATCAACACAATATAATAATGCACAGCGGAAGCAATTTAAAATAAGATACAACTGAATTTATTTATTGTAATCAAAGTCACAATATCCGGTGTTTATCCACAGAACGGATCGAAACAAAATAACATTTATGGTTCAACAGACTTCTGGCATCCTAAGCTTGCGAGACTTTTATTGATGCTTAGGAGACAATCCAGCCAAATTTCGTTTAGTACCTGCATTCAGTATTTTTGGGAAAATACGTCAGTTTACACTGGTAAATACATTCAACTGACTCATTTTGGAAAATGATTGAAAATTGGTTTGGATGCACATGGCATAAACGTTTTTATTTAACTTGGGAGAATTATTTAATATTATAATCTTGTGAACGAATTACATGTTACTTATGCGTTCAGTAGCCCGAATCAAATACGGGTTAAAGATCAATAGACACACCACTTTAAGTGAGTTATACACGGGAGTACGCCTACACCCCGTGCTCAGGTCGTGGCCATCTCGTAAGATGATGCCAGGGATATCCGGGACATAGTCATTAACCCCCCAAAGGCTGTAAAGTAAACAAGACTGTTTAAACGAGCCGATCAAATTATTCAATTACCCACTAAGCGTGGAGATTTGATGCTCGATCAAGCGGTACGCTATGTACCGTAACCCAAGCCCTTATAGGGAAAATAAGTTAAAAGTATTTACCTGATGCAAGTATAAATCACAATAAGCAGAATGCACGTAGCTTTTACTGTTTCTCCTAATCTGGAACGAAGGTTTAATATAACCTATTAGAATCCTAACGGGTCTTTTATTAAGCTTAAGCTTAGACCGGCTAGTTTCAAGATGCGGTTCGTACGCACGATTAAGCGAAGACCGGATAGAATGTGATTCAGACCCGACAAGTTTGAAGACTTGTTTAATATGGGTTTATTATTCACATTCTGGATTTTGAGATAAAACCGTTAAGGTTTGACCCGTTTCGGCTAATTTATGTAAACTTGTTACATAAACCGAACCGTACGCGTAATAAGCGTGACGGGTAGTCATGAGAGTTATATGCAGGTTTCCTAAGTTAATTATGTCTCAAATATGTTGTGACATCAGTAAAGTGTCTTTCGTTATGCCCGAAATGTGTTTAAACACAAACTATGCCCCGTAGGGGTAGTTTGGTCATTTAAAAGTTTATAAAAGGGTTTAAGTGACAACCTGAGTTACAGGTCTGATGTAATCAGCAAATATACTCAATTTGCTAAGTTACATCAGTAGGTTAAAGCGTGTATGTGAAACTTATCATTTTTAACCAAACTAGGCCCCGTAGGGGTATTTTGGTAATTTCACATAAGCCGACAAGCTCAAAACTGAAGTCTGAGTTTATCAACCTTTGCTTACTGTTAAATTATTATAATTTGCCTCTTATATTAGTAGGTATCAACCCGGGTATGTCCAATATGATTTTAAAACATACTATGCGTTAAAAACGCTAATTTAGGCGATTAAAGGCCATTACCGGGTTCGATACTTAAATCTGATATTTTTATATTTCCAGAAGGCTTAAAATAATTTATTTATCATAACTAATCAGTAGCAAAAGGTTTGGAATCGTTTAGATGTGTAAAACTCATTTTATGGCCCGTAAGGGCAAAACCGACAATTACCGGATTAAGCCTACGACTACGAGTTATGCTCAGCCTAAAATTAATTAAAAATCTTTAAAAATCCCAAAATAATATATCATATCAGTGGGTAAAAGATTTGATACCAAAAAGTATGTTTAACTAGGCTATATGCTAATTACGCCATTATGTTAACATAAAGCATTAGTTTTGCGATAATGAGCATAACTCTTAATCTACAAGTCAAACTGATGTCAAACTTTGCATGCAAGTCTATATATCAGTAACAAAGGTTTCTACACTTTTACATTTTCATAAATCACGTTTTAAGGTAATAAGGGCATAACGGTCAACATATGAGCAATTAACGGAAACATGCATATTAATTGGATAACTAGTGAACCAAGGTGTATAATCACAGGGGGTTGTTCTAACATGTATCCTAGTCCAATTAAAGCTCTGAGGCATTTCTAAATTATGCCTAAACGGGTCAGAACTGAAAGTCAAAGTGAAAGTCAAACTATGTGACTTTCGGTTCCGAACCGGGTCTAAACAGGAAATAGTCGGGTTGAACATGCTTGGACATGTTCTTACACTAATTACCAAGTTATAATAATGATTAAACAGGTTATATATGTTCTAGATAGCTAATTATGCATAAATGACATTTTAAGCATTATGTTGACTTTTTAATTAAAAGTTTGACCCGACATTAGACCTGGTTAGAGTGGTGATCAGGGGAAACCCTTTTGAGATTTTATTACCCACATAAATACCAACTCATAACTACTTTTAATTCGAGATATGACTGAGCCATTATTGACTAATCTCGAAGTCAAACCGTAATTACGACGGTTTGACTTTTAGCTAATTAACTAAGCTAAAAGCAATTAGGGAAAGATTAGAATACTTACTGAGGTTCTATGCACGAGATTTGATCACTAGGAAGCAAGCTTGAGCTCCAGAATCAATCCAATAATGCAGAGAAGGTGTGTGAAAGAATGTTGCACTTGAAGGCCTTATATAGTGGTTCCACACACCATAAATCTTTGACAACAAGGTCTAGTAGTGCCCACATTCGATCAACAAGTGTCCTAGGAGCTTAGGGGATGTTTTAGGGGCCAGGAGAAGTGGAAAAACGGGTAAAGGTCGCGCATAATAGGCCATAGGGGACAGCAGCCATTTTTCACGGTTCTGGGCAGGGCTAGCGTGACGCCACCCCCCCCCCCCCGGTCGCGTCGCGCTAGGCCTTGTCTGATCTGATTTTTGATTTCTTGCAATTTGATCCTTGGCTCTTCAAAATTCGAATAGGTACTGATTTCTTGCATGGTAAACCTTCACAATTGATCTAATAAGGCCTTAAAACATATACCCACTTTGCCAAGTCCCCGGGTAACTTTATTTTCACCCGAAAAGTCCTGACTTTCGACGTTTACGCGTTAACGCTCCGCACACGAATTTGATCATAACTTTCTCATACGTTAACGAAACTTTATGAAATTTTTATGGTGCATTCTCGTGAGCATAATTAATAATTACAAAGCTTTGGGTTTGTCAAAAGGTCACTCAGAGGTATAATTTGAACATGTTGACGCATTTGGTCCCTGTAGTTTGAAATCACTCACTTTTAACTTCGTATGATCCATGATTTATTCGTTTGAGGGTATGAGCATCGTGTAGGGTTAATGTACATTATATTTATTCCCAGTTGACACTTAGAATACGTATATTTACATACTTTCCATGTTTGTCATCTTTAGTCCTTCCATAATATTTCTTTCACACGTTTAAACTTTATGACACGTGTCAACATATTATAGGACGTGAATTTCCGAGGTGTTACAGCACCTGTTTGGCAAGGGTTGCTAGGGATCACATTTTACTTCACGTGTTCACAGTGGTGAACATGTGTCGCGCATACTCTACATCACAGTCGCGTGGTTAGGTTGTATAATTGTTGGTAGTTTACATGCATCGCCTGTTACGTGTTACATATTGGTTATGGGTAAACGCTTTTTATACTATATCTATGCAAACTTGTATACTCACTTTTACTTTATGTATTGACTTCTATTTTAACGTATGTGATAGGTTAATGGATTGCTATGCTGAAATCAAGTGGGAAGTCTAGAAACTCACCAAATAAAATCTAAGTTGTCGGAATGGAACTTGTTTATGAGACTGATTATCTGTAAGGACTGTTTTGAAATATTTGTTTAATAGTATGGGATATTAAACCTTATAAATATTGTCATTTAATAGTTGTTATAGATTCTCTTGAACAATCTGTTTCGCTCAGTACCACGCCCCGATGATTCCGCCATCGGTTGGGGTGTGACATAGTGTGCGGCCCACCATGATGGTGGCCCAACATTTTGTACGGCCCAATCGTGTGTGGCCCGAAAAAAAGTGTGTGACGTATAGTCGAGTGTGTGGTCACCAAAATGGCGTGCGACCACGGTGTGCGGTCGAGTAGTTTACGATATCAAAATCAATTAGCAGGTTATTCACGTTTATTGCAATCAAATCAATTAATCCAAATTAGTATGTTATCTAATACAATTCTTATGACGCCAAAATGATTTACTATCATATAATGCAGGTTTTTACATCTATTTGTTTTGACAACGGACCTAAGCATATCATTTGCTGATATCAAAAGCACCCATAATAATTTCCAAGCAGATCTACAACACTCTATTATGCAGAATTATCCACGCCCTATCATTCTACGCTGTTTTTGTCAACGAGAACATGTTCAAGGTCCTAAAGGTCCGTTAAACACATCAGAATCCTTAATTCAACTTTCACATTAATTATCACATCCCGCTTGCGGTATGCGCATATAATGTATATATGTGTGGGCGCTCGGGGGGTAAAAGTGAAAGTGCAATAATTTTAACATTATTTTACTAATTTCGTGAAAATAATGTTAAAAGAGGGGGACGATTAATCATGCATCATGTGGTGGCATTGATAGCCAAAAGACAAGAGAGTACATGCACTAATTGGCCTTTGTCTTAATTGCCGAGTGTTATGTGTCTTATGTCCAAGGCTTGATACAAAACTACCATCGAGCCGGGGGTCTCACTGGAAGCAGCCTCTCTATTCTTATGGGGTAGAGGTAAGGTTGTCTACATCTTATCCTCCTCAGACCCTATCTTAGCTTTGCTATTGGTGGGAGTTACTGAATATGATGATGATCTAATTAACAAACATATGTTCACAGAACTCTGTTAAAACTCCTTATCATTCTTAACATCAAAGTACATGTTTTCCTTTCTAAATAAAAAATCACAAAGAAGCAAAGCACTGTGGACACAAAATCCCATATACACCA